>JAQZBX010012024.1:0-43261 GCA_029593785.1 Cabassous unicinctus
AGTAAGTAGTTGACAAATATGGGTTCAGAATAAAGCCATTATAGGTGCTATAAGAAATATATATTATCTTATTAAATTTAAATATCACCATGTTAAGGTATCAATGTCCCGTTTTTATAGATTCAACTGTGGTCTTAGAGAAGTTAAATAACACCTGAGCTTAAAACAGCTAAAAAATACTGGAGATAGTATTGGAATCCAAATATTTCTGACTCTGGGGTTTGTGGTTTTAATCACTTCTTTATAGTCGTCTAGAATAGAAATAATTTGGGAATCAGCAGTGTATATGTGATAGTTGAGTCTAAGAAATGAAAGTAAACTGTGATAGACAAAGCCAACAGGTGATAGTAAACAGATTAATAGTATCATTAATAATAATAATAACTTGGTAACTGAATAACATTGAATGTCTGTTACATGCCAGACAGTGTTGTAAGTAAATGGTTTAACAAATATTCACTCTTCAAAAATGCACTTCTAATTTACTGTTCTGTTTATCACCATATTACAGATGAGGAAAGGTTAAAGTACCAACAAATTAAACCAGAACCAGGTATCAGACTCAGATTGGCTGATTCTGGAACTTAAGCTCTCAACCATGACATAATGCTAACCATTATAATCATCTGAAATAGACTGAGAAAAATAGAAAACTGGGTCAAGGGCTTTGGGGAAGAGCAGTATATATGAGTAGGCAAGGGGAAGTTATGTGAGGGGTTAACCTGTTAACTTGGAGGAAAGTTAGGAGAGAATGGGGACTAGAGTTTTTGTGCCATCGATTAGCAAAAAGCTGAGAAGATTTCAATTACTCTTATTTTACTATATTAATAGTATATAATATTTTCTTGCTTCATATTATCAGACCATTAAGTGCCCTTATACCATGCTTTATTAGATAAGTGGATTTATCTTTTACACACTAAGCGTCTCATCATTTCTGCCATTAACTGCCAGCTTCCATCAACATGGTAGAGAGTGACAGAGAATGCTCGCACTTCCTAATTTTCATCCTGTTTCTTAAGAGGTAAACTTGATAATTCCAGGATCAATTAGGATAGTGAGAAATCAGCAGCAGATGGCTAAGTCAGCTTGATCAAAAAATAAAAGGGTGCATTATTGTCATTAGGGAGAATACTCAACCATGACCAACCCACCTGTTTTAAGAGCTTCCTTATGCAGGATACTTCTTAACTTTCTCATTTATGTAAAAGTATAAAGTGTGAAATGTATTATCATAAAAATATTGATGAAGCACACATGTTTAATGTTCAAATAAGCAGATTATAGTGAGCTCAGAATGATTTTCTCAGCTGACATTTGGAAAAGCAGAAAGGCATATGTGAGGTTTGCAATATGGTGCTTTTTAAACTATGAGTAGGGTGAGAATAAAGGGTCTGGAACATATAAAAATGGACATAAATAAAGTAGTCGGTAACACTCTCAGAATATTTCACAAATTCATAATTATACCTCTAAAGTCATTCTGTCAGTCAACTACTTAGCTATCTTCTTCAGGGAATACCGCTTTGCTTTTAAAGAATGTCTAAGAAATTTGCAAAGTTGCCCACAGTATTAGTAGGGAATGGAAAAACAATGAAGAAAAATTCTAATGTCCTGATATCTCTAGGGATGGTTTGGTTTAAGGCTGATTTGGAATGTGGCTGAAAACCACAGAAAACCTTGGGGTTAGTTGGTTTTGCTTCAGTGGAGAAGATCCTTTACAAATGATCTGATTCAAAGGTGGTTTCCTCTTCTAGGTAGCAAGAAAATTTAGGCTAGGGCATCTAAACAGATCTGGCCTTATAGGTAATGTTTGCATTATGAATCAGTAACTCAAGCAAGTCAGCAATTTGGTTACTAAATAACAAGCTAGGTGTAATGCCCTTTTGTAAGAAGTGGGTCACAAAATATAAATAGAATGCTATAACAGTTACTATATAACATTGCTATAATCCTATAAAATCTAAATTTTAAACTCTAGATAAATTTGGGAGAATAAGACATATGCCCATAAAACAGCAAATAATAAGGCAATATGTGATTAAGTGCCAAAATATGTGGAATAGATTATGCATCTTATCAAAATTCTGGAAAGGAGACACCAATGTATACTAGAGTCATTGGAGAACTCCCCATGGAGGTAAGACCTTAAATCTGGAACAAGATTTGGACCTTGGGCCTGGGCCGCACTTAAAATTGCTGTTGCTTGCATGTCTGTCATTACATAAGACAATTCAATTTAGCTTGCGCAACATCCCTTTTGTGGGAGAATTCTTTGAAGTGTGTGTGTATGTGTGCATGTGTCTGGGGAGGTGGATGGATGAATTATCGGTTAAGACCAACAGATTTTGAAGTCAGACAATCCTAGCTTCGAACTCCAGATCTGCCATTTATTCAGGTGTGACATTGAGAAAATTGCTTAAATTCTCGAATTCCCCTTTTACTCATTTCTACAAAGAGTAAAATAATTCTTCAAAGGATTTTTGTGAATTAAATATGATGATGTTTGTAAAATGTTTAAGCATAGTAACTGGAAGACAGTAAACCCTCAATGAATGGGAGCTGCTGATACTTGCACTAAAATGTGCAAGATTCGGAAGGTTTATATGCATTATAGATTCTTTATAGTGGCCTGTTAATTAACATTAATATGAAAACCAAGGGAAATGGATTTTGAACTCTCAATATGCAAATCAAATTGTCCATGATAATCTAAAATCTCTCCAATATATTCAAAATCAGCAAATATTTTTTGGACATTATAAGAAATGAAGGATATCACTTTAAATATCTTATTTTCTAATATATTATATTTTGCTTAACGTGGGGATGTTAATAAATGTCGTGGCTGTGCATATAAAGGTACATTCTATTGTAGGTAGAAAATAAACAATTCTTTTGTTACCTCTTTGATGGTCAAACTATGGTCAGAAAAAAGCATATTCTTTCCAATGAGGTTGCAGTGTTACCTGACAAAAAAATCAGAGTAAACAAATGTGATTTATGTAATAGGAAGCCTTTTTTGTCATGGTTTTCTAGATTTAGTATTTAGAGTTTGAGGCCTTTCCTTTTTTTTTTTTTTTTTTTTTTTTTTTTTTTTTTTTTGCTTTTGCTTTATATTCATAGGGAAGTTTTTAGTAGTTCCAAAGATAAGAAAGTACAGATAAGATATATATCTAGATGGAGCACTTAAAAAAATGTATGTATACACACACTGTTTCATATTTCACATATGAAAAATACAGTATTAAGATCCCAAAGCACAGGAAAATCTAATTTTGTTATTTTAGAGAGTCAGGTGAACCATGTTTCCATTTCTTTCCATTTCTTCCTTCTTGAAAGAGTTTTTAAGAACTAGAGTTATTATCATTCCTAGGAAAATTGTGTTTCTCATTTAAAATTTTACATTATTGGGCAGAGCGAGAAGCTTCAGCGCTCTGTCCACCCACAATAGCTTTCAAGAACCAACAAGAATTGTCAGAAACATTTAAAGTGTTGGGGAAAATCATTAAAGGACTGTAGTTACAAGACAAGTACTGAATCAAGAATAAAGCTACTTAAAAATGGTAGGAAATCCTAACCTTGGCTGGCCCATTCCCTACCCCTCACCGGCTCAGTGCAGCCCTGGCCCATGTTCCAGTACATATCTCTGGTCCTAGTTCTGGAGGGAACAGAGTAGCCCTCATGCACATACTGGGAGTGTGTATTTATGTCTCAGTGAGTCTGGTGGCAACCTAGGACTCACTGTCCCAGAATTTGCCATGTGTGGAAGGTAATTCATTGAACTCTCCTACCAAATGCTGTGGCAAAGACATCAAGTTGTGGCAAGGGATTTCTGGCTGTAAGACATGTAGTACCCAGATTGTGAGGAAATGGTTTCCTAGGGAAGAGGGAACATTCATATCCATGTAAACATTGGAATTCCTAGGGCCAGGTGCACATGCCCAAGTCAAGATGCATGTGCAGAAAGGGCCATGGAGGCCTGATGCTTTGGTCTGAAGCTATCCTTTAAACTCATTGTATGGTTATACCTGAAGGAGAGCACTCATACAGGTCTATCTACAAAGACTGGGAAAGTTGTTTTCCTTCCTTTTTTTCTTTTTTGTTAACTCCTGGCATTCAAGAAAAGCTCTGTCTTTAGCTGTCTGTAGCTAGATACAGGTTTATCTGTCTGTAGCTAGATACAGGTTTAAGAAATAGAAGCCTCGGAGTCTAAATTCCACTGATAATACCTTAAAATATCAAAATGACCAGGTTTCAACAAAAGATTACAAAACAAAGAAACAGGAAGTGATGGTCCAGGCAAAGGAGTAGATTAAAACAGAAATCCATAAATGAGGATGACCAGACCTGGGACATACTAGACAAAGGCTTTTAAATAATGGTCCTAAATATATCAAAGAGCTAAATGAAAACCTGACCAAAGAACTGAAGGAAATCAGGAAAATGATGAATAAAACACGAAGACAATATCAATAGAATTATACTTAAGACCACAGTGACAGAAATTAAAAATTCCTTAGAGAGATTCCATTGAAGATTGGAGCTGGAAGAAGGATCAGTAAACTTGAAGATAAAATGATTGAAATTATCCAGTCTAAAGAGCAGAAAGAGGAGAGAATGAAGAAAAGCAAACAGAGCCTGAGGAACGTGTGGGGCACTAACAGGTATACCAATATATGCATTGTGGGAATCAAGGAGAAGAAAGAAAAAGGGACAGAGAGTGGAGAGCTGGTGCAGCAAGATGATGCAACAAAGGGAGACAAGCAGACACAGAGGAAACGCACAGTGAACGGACACAGAAAGCAGACAGCCAATGCAAGCAACAAGGGTGGGCAGTGGGAGTAAGTAAGTAAGTAAATAAATATATAAATCTTTAAAAAAAAGTTGAATTATGTCAGACATACCTATCATCCAAAATAATCATGTCCTAATCAGATGAAATAATTGCCTTTCTGTTAGATTTTGAAGCTACTATTACTTTATAGGAAACATTAAATAATAGAAGCCTATGGTAGTTTTACAAATATTTTTGATATACACTGGGTTAGGATGATAGATTTTGTTCCATCATTGTTGTTTTTAGCTGAAGCCATGTGAAATGACAAAAGAAACATCTTCCCTTCTTCCATAACTCTGACTTCCAATAAGGCTGATACTGTCCTCCTGACCTGCGCTACCTCTACCATTTTTAGGCGAGAAATAATGGTCCACATAATGTTGTGAAGATTCTTATTTTAGATACTGCATCAGGATATATTTGATCACTTCTTATTCTTTTTCTTATATGCAAAGTATGCAATTTAGTGTTCCAAATGATCAATCAGTAAAATAGTTATTCTTCTCCTATTTTGTAGAGACTTATTTTTACTTGTTTTTGTTTCCTTATATATCCCACTATAAATTTTATATATAGCAGTTTCATATGTTACTATGTACAAAAAAAAAATCCCATTTAGGGATTGTTATAGCTTATTGGTAAAAGACACATATATAATTTAATTTTGCTTAATAATTCTTATTAAATTTTCAACCACTCAATCAGGTAATATTTTACTGATCATTTACTATATAATTTTGCTCGCTATTTAATTTTTCAGATTTCTATCCTGTAGTTTCTAACTGAAATAATTGTGTTATTTTTTTCTCACAAATTCTTACACTAACACATTTTAGGGATATTCAGAATTCAAAAGATATAAGGTAAAAGTAAATAAATTATATTTGCCATAAGAATATCTTTTTTGTTATAGGAAGAAAGTAAGTCTCTAGTTTTGCTTCTGGATTTGGAAATAAAATTATTAACTAAAAATAATTTGTATAATATGAGCATTTTCAGCCACTTTTTGCTTATGGCAGTTCTTCTGGCCTGCCTCAGTCACAGCCTGAATCTTAAAGTTGCTTGCAGAAGCTTTGGGCACTCCATAGTTGCTGGAAGTCTGGTGTGTGGGATGAAAATGCAAATTGAGAACAATTGAAATGGTCCTTGCTAACGGAAAATGAATACCACAGTTCTGTTCATTTGCTACGTCCATACTTAGGTAAGAAGTTACCGTATTTCTTTTAGATGTAATCTTTTGATAATTTAGTCTCTTAGGAATGCAAAGAGTGCACATAATCAAACAGCCAGCACATTTTCTCTTCTGACTATTTTGAAATAATTCATTCCAAATCAACTTATTTACAGAGCATCTCCTCAATGTTCTAGGAAGTTTTCTTACTATGAAGGAACACAGATCAATTAGACATAGCACTATATTAAAGGGACTTATATATACTGAAAAGTCAAAGAAAATGGAAAGGAAAGGAGTTCAAAGCATGTAATTTTTTACTTACTTAACTATTACTACCATCTTATGACTTCACCAGAACTTCAACTTCAATCTTAAAGCACTGCTTCTCAACTGGTGTAGATTTTGCCCCCCAGGAAAAACTCGTAGTGTCTAGAGACATTTTTCATTGTCGCAACTGGGGAAGGGGTGTTACTGGCATGTAGTTTAGCCAAGGATGCACTAAAAATACTACAATGCACAGGACACAACCTCACACACAACAAAGTATCATCAGCCTAAAATGTAAGTAGTATCAAGTTTGAGAAACCCTGCATTGAGTGAAGAAGTAATTTGAATGGATAGTACATGACGTAGTCATTTAATCTCAATACTGTCATCTATTCTGCTTTGGCTGTCTTGCCTACCCCTAGCTAGTTTCCTTGGGTACAAAATAAAGATTTTCATTTTCTGTCAGGAACTCAAAATCTATAAATCTTGCCAAATACATTTATACTTCTCTCATTATTTTTGGCAGGCATGGGGTATTATTTTAAGAGATCATTTAATTAAGAGTTATTCAAGTTATAATAATCATTAAGGTATAGTTTTGGAGAAACACCCAATGCATATTCATCAATGCAGAAATAAAATTTGAATCACATGCTATTTTTCATCAGTGTGAAAGAACTGAAAGAAGCCTGAACATATAGGAGTTAGTCTTTATACTTTGCATGTAAAATAACTGCAGTGATGTGATCTATTAACTTTTGAAATAATATCACAAACCTTGCTTTTAAAACTTACTATACCTCAATCAGAAGAAAGCTAGTGTTGCATGTGCAAAACAAACAGATGTTTTAAACCGTCTATTTTAGTTCAAGTTCATCAGTAGCACCACAGAACGTACCTATTTTCATGCTGCAGAATGCATTTGAATTTAATAATTAAAATCTGAGTTCCAGGAGATTTTCTTACCTTATTTTATCTTTTCTCTCCCTACTAAACAAACACAAGTCTTTGAAAGACCTAGTTTGTGCTCATATCTTAACATTATTCAAAAACACATTATGATTCAATTTAGTAGCACGTAATGATAAATATAGACCAAGCCACATAATATTTTTATTTCATTTGTAATTGTAGGGATTAAGATTAAAACTGTCATCAAAAAGTAGAATTTAATAGTTATAACATACTTGAATATTATGAGGAACACCATTAAGGGCTATATTGGAATTTCATGCCCTTGGCTGCCCCAATTTTTATGCTATATACGTTTAGAATGACTTTCTATTGTGGGTTAAAATGTGCTAGGGAAAGATACTAAAAATGAAATTGATGCTGTTGCTAGAGTTTTTTTTTAAAGTTTGAAATATAAAAGTCAGTCACTCATGCCAATGAAATGTCATTGGTTATAATTTTAAGATTTTATTAGCCATGTTTTCTTTTCCTATTAAAGCAGATAATTGAAAGTTAAACTGATGTATTAACTTGGGAGAGTTTGTATGACAGAACTGTACACAATGGGTTTTACTGCTATGACAATATAATTAACATAAGTCCAATTACAGTGTAGATTTTAACAGGTGGTGGAGTATGGACAAGGGATGGAGTATGGACAGGTCTTTTATAGTGACTTTGAAGACAGAAACTGCTGACTCATTTTACATATTCACTTATTATTTGATATTTCTGAATCTTCATTCCTTTTGACATCAAATTCATATTGGCCTCATAACCTCCTAGGTCATTTTATGTTTTTGAAGGGCAAACTGTTTTTTTTTTCTTTTGTATTTTGAGGTATGTTGAACATCAGCATAATATTTGTAGTTTTTATATATTTATAAAATAAAGAACCATACAGTCAGCAGTTACAATTTTTAAAAAGACAAAATGATAGTTGTATTTTGTCTGTAAGAGCTATGACATTTCAAAGGAGATAAATTTCCTGATTAAGTGATATTCTCAGTTAGTACAAAAAATCATTCACAATTGTCCTTTAAAATAAACTTTATTAAGAGGTTTAAGTCTGGAGAGTTCAATATAAATAAAAATGTTATTATATTTACTGAGGGATAAGTGCAGCATTGCAAAATGTTGTGCCTGACTACATATACAGAAACATAGAAGGAAGCAAAATATAGCTCATTACGAATTATTGGTTCCCTTAATGGAAATTATATTATCATATAGTTTATATTTTAGGGGAAAGGTTAATGACTGCTTCTAAAAGAGTATAAAACTTTGCTATTAATAATTTACTGATTCAATAATGTATAGAACTGGCCAGTAGTTTGCTTTTGTTGGAGAAGTAAAACTATCTCTATTTCCAGATGGCATGCTTTGTATATAGAAAATCCTAAAAGAATCTGTGAAATACACTTAGAACAAATAAATTAAGCAAGATTTCAGGATATAAGATCAATATACAAAAATCAATTGTATTTCTATACACATGCAATGAACAATTTGAAAATAAAACTAAGAAAACAATTCTATTTACAATAGCATCAAAAAGAAGAAAATGGGACTAAATTTAACCAGAGACATATAAAAACTATACTGTAAAATCTAAAAAATATTGTTGAAAGAAATTAAGGAAGTTGTAGGTAAATGAAAAGACATCTCATATACTTGAATTTGAAGACTAAGTATTGTATAATATTGCAATACTCCATAAATTGATCTACAGATTCAACAAAATCCCTATCAGATTCCCGGTTGGCTTCATTGTAGAAATTCACAAGTGATTCTCAAATTCACTTGGAATCACAAGGGACCCAGACATGCCAAAACAATGTGAAAAAAGAGCCAAGCTAGAGAATTCACACTTCCCAATTTCAAAACTTCCTACAAATCTGTAGGAACCAGAACAGTGTGGTACTATCATAAACACATATAGATCAAGGAATATAATTGAGAGGAAAAAAAAATAAACCCCTACATCTATGGTCTACTGATTTTCTAGCAGTGTCAAATCATTCAATCGGGAAAAATAGTCTTTTCAATAAATAGTACTGGGACAACTAGATAGCCAAAGGATGGGAGAATGATAACTAAACAGTAAGAGGTTTCTTTTTGAGATGAAATGTTCTGAAATTGACCATGGTGAGGATTGGACATATCTGTGAATATACAAAAAAATTGAATTAGACACTTGAAGTGGGTGAATTGTATGGAATATGAATTATATATCAAACTATTATAAGTAAAAAATAAAATCTCCTCCACACACCTCACACTTCAAATAGACAGGAAGCTAACTCAAAATTTAATTCACAATTCATTATATCAAAGAGAGAAGAATATTATTTGGCAGCAAGTAAAATATACTTTATCCCTCATGGGTACCAGTAAAAACAGTCATTAACATAAGATGATTTTTTAGATTAAAATAATGTTATTTATAACTGGTAAACTATAAGTTGGGCAATTTTAATATGGAAGTGAACAATGAAGCATCATTATAATAATCATCACCCACTTATGAATATTTCTGGGTTATTTTTTTGGGTACTGTGAAAGAAGACAGGGGAAACTGGACCTCTAGGATATGCCTTTTCTTCTTTCTTTTCTGTAAAGACAAGTCAAAAGTGGCATCCCATTTATAAAAGTATGAGTTAGAGGTATGCTTTTAAAAGTAGTTGTTTGTCACCCCTCACCCGTTTGGTATATTCCTGACTAAAGTTCAGTGCTAATTCCTTCTAGCTGGCTATCAGAAACAAGTAAAGTGTGCTTTCTGATGTCCATTAAATCAGGTTTCCTAGGTCCCACCCTCAAGTAGAAAATCATATTTCAGTAAAAATCTCTCAAACCTTTCAAATGAGCTGCTGTCTAAATGTAACACAACATCATATACTTTGGTCTTATGATGGGGTAATTGGCTGGGTGGCTATTGGAAAATCTCCCAATAAGAAAATGATATGGCAGAAAGCTGCTTTAAAAGCACATTTACAAGCATGGCTTCTGTCAATATTGGTACATTAGGCTTAATGTGACCCAGCAACCTGCTATAGTTTGATCACAAATAGGTTTGTTGAACTGCCAGAGCAAGATTCTTTTGTCAATAATATGCTATATTTCTTCTTCTTTTATTCCTACTTTTAAAAATCATTTTGTTTACAAAATAAATATGTTTTCACTTTACTTTTCTTAACATCAGTGTAATAGCATCAGAGTTGAATGTCAAATCTGTTTACTTCTCCATTCCTTATTTCTGTTTAACTAATATTACATTGATCCCATAAATCATCAATGCCAGAACAGGAAATAATTCTGAAAAAATAGGACACTGCCCATAAATCTGTTTGGCCATGAAGAAACATCCTGGGGAGTTAGGAAACATTGGGGTGCAGGTGAGGGGGGCGGTATGGGGATAGAGTGGAAGCAGTTAACAATAGTAATGTCAGTAGGAACAATGTAATTCATGGCTGTGCCAAGGGTAATGATTTGCAGACATTACAGTGGAGAGTTGCATCCAAGAGAACTCCCCATATCCCCCAAAATGTTAACTGTCCTTTAGTTAAGATGTGTACTGGAGCTCTTAAGAGAACTGGTCACCATGCTGAGGGTATTTTCCAGTATATTTAAGGATATCTACATCTGTAGTTATAACAGCATATGTGACAACTTTTTACCAAACAAGTGCTTATTTGGTAACAAAAGAAAACAGAGTAGAGTTTAGACTCATCCAGGGGAACAAAACAGGTATTGTGATCAAGAGATTTAAAATAGTAGCTTAGTTAGTAGTCATCCTGCAGGAGATTTAACGATATATACAACTTCGGTGGTTTTCTAAGTATGACCGCCAGACCAATAGCATCAGCATCACTTGCGATATTTTTAGAACTGCAAATTCTCTTTTCCTACACAGATCTACTGTAAGAAACTTTGGGAACAGGACTCAACAATTTCTATTTTATCAATCCTTCCAGGTGACTCTGATGTACAACAAAGTTTGGTAGTCACCAGACTAAGATGATATTTTATAAGATTCAGAAAAGTCACCCCAGAGATTGGCAGTAGGAACTGTTGTAGCCAGTAATGGAACATAAGAACATTTACCAGAGAGACTTAGAGGAAAGGACTTAAGATAGCCTTAGTCCCAAAGAAAAGAGGATATTAGTGGGAAAAGGCTTGAACTCAGGACAATATAATCAAAGACATAGTTATGAGAAGCAATATTTTTGAGTAGTTAGCTACATAAACTCTAAAACCACAGGCTGACTTCAAATGCAGACTCAAAGCAAAATATTTTGGTTTCAAATAGAGTTATATAATCTTCAACAGATTCCTTATGACCCAGTTTTCTCATCTCTTAAATCAGGGTAGTAATAATAGTGATAACCTTGTAGAGTTATTGTGAAAATTACTTGATTTGAAAATCAACACTCAGAATACAACTTAACCCTTATTATATTTTAAATTATCAAAACTGGTTACAGGATTTGAAATTCCTAAATTATAATTTTCAAAAAGTTAAAAAAAGGGAAGCGGATGTGGCTCAATCGATAGGGCTCCCGTTTACCATATGGGAGGCCCCGGGTGGGGCCTCCTGGTGAAGGCAAGCCAGCCTGCATGGTGCGGTGAGCTGACACAGCAGGACGACCCAACAAAGGGAGACAAGCAGACACAGAAAAACACACAGCAAATGGACAGAGCGAGCACAAGCAGCAGGGGGGGATAAATAAATAAATAAAATCTTAAAAAAAAAAAAGTTAAAAAAATACCATGACTCTCATGCAATTATAAAATGAACATGTCAAAGATTTTTTAAAAGTTCAATCATTATTAATGAGATAACTGGTAACATGTTAAGATTAGGTTCAAAGGAGATTTTGGAGGGCAGAATATGCTGAAATGATTTTCTAATAGATATAAAACTGGTTAATTTCCTATAGAGCAATATACTGTAATGTTTGGGTTTATCTTTTTTGTCAGACTAAAATCAATTGCATCTCTCCTGCACAACATTTCTTTACATTACCATGGTCAGGAACCATTTGCATTGCTCTCAACTAAATAATGAAATGACATCAGTTTTCTACATGACAGCCTCTGCTCCTACAGATGTGTAAAATAGCCTAGGCAACAGAAAGTTAGAGTTGCATCCCAGCATTACTCTGAAGAAACTTGGCAATAACTGATTTTGCCTAATTCCAGATTTAAGATAATTTTTCTTGATAGATGTTTCACAAGAAATAGTACAAAAGCCAGGATATTGGTGCTAGTTTACAGGAACAAAGCAGGACCAGGACCAAAGGTGACATGGATAGTACTTCTGGACCCTGGAGTGTTAATGGGACTGCAGATAGCCATAAAGAGACTCCAGCTGAGGAAATTAAAGAGACTTGTTGCCAGAGAACCTGAATGAATGTTACAGCACCTAAAGAGGAATATATTATGAAGGAGGAGGAGTATACTCTTAATTTGAAAAATATTTTCATTGTAAGTGGTCAACAGAAACCAATTTGGAAGACATACCATCAGCAGTTTGAACATTTATATATTCAAAATGAAATTGTCACCAAGGTTTAATTATGGAGTCACTGACAATCTAATATTCAGAGTATTTTACTGCGATACAAATGAAATCAACAAGTTTGGGACAAAAGCCTCAGCAAGAACTTTAAATTCGCATCACAGACAACTAGAAAATAGTATGGATACTGCCTGATTTACTACAGTAGCAAAATTTATGTTTTAAATCACTAGTATGGTTTATGCTGGACTGTGATTCCAATACAGCATATATACAGGAAATAATGATAAACTCATATAAAGGAGACTTTGCTAAGAAGAAATAGCACTTGATTAAGGAGATGAGTGGTAATTTACTTAAGCATCCTGCATCATTAGGGGAAAATTGTCTGTTCTTTTTTTCCTCAAAACTATTTTGTAGAAAACAGCATTGCTTTCAGGAAAAAATATAGGGAGAATTTTTTATTAGTTTTATTTTCTGGCTTTCTGTCATGAAATGGAATAAAAAGTGAAAGTAATAAAAGCTTGAAATTTTTGTTTTAACTGTATTGGGCTTTGTTCACTCTAAGTTTACAGTTCTTCAAATTAAACTTATTTAACAAAAGTTTGAGCACATACTATGATAAGCCTATGTACTAGGCACTGCAGACAAGAAAATGTTAAATAATATACTATATCTCCACGGAATTTACCATTTCATTTGGAATGAATTAAACATGACTTCATATAGAGAAAGAAAGAGGTGAAATCAGTAACATTCTAGGTGAGTAAAGGCATGTAGCAAGAATATTTGTGGGAATTTGAAAATATGGTGGAGATAAAGATTTCTGGTGAATAGAGGAGACAAATTGAAGAAGGGAGGACAGAAAGTGGCTAAAGAGAAGTTCAAAATATTGTATGTCTTCAAAGGAAGGAAGATTATACTAGTATGGGAGTTTTATTCAGCAAAGGCTTCATCGAGGAAGGGCTATTTAGATGGGCATTGAATAATAGGTAGGACCTTATGGTATGTGATGGGAGAACATAGGCAGAAGAAAAACTGCTGCTTATGTGCATAGATAGAAAAATTTAGGCAATATTTGAGGGATAGGTTACATGTAGAGAAATAATATAATAATAGGTACCATTTGTTTAGTGGTATCTTATTACATTCTGTTGTCCTTATGCTATCTTAGTTTGTTTAATCATCACAATAATAAATTAGGTAGTATCGCTATCCTTTATGGATAAGAATGTAATGTGGCAAAAGACAAACAGGAAGCAAGGACTCAAACTGATATACTTAATCAAATCTGTCTAATTGTCTTTATCCTTTCTTAATTGTCATTCAGCCTCATCTCCGGAGTACTGTAGATGTTAAAACTTCATGATTTACCTCTAGCTTTTTAGATATGGACTTAAAGGAAAAGAACTGTGAACACTTGGGCCAATGAGTCATGCCCTGGTGGTTTGGGAAATGGTGGTACCATAAGTGAAAGCCAGATTAAAGACGGGTGAGTGGGTTGTTGGTAGGTAGATGGATGCAAGGGACATGGGCAAAGAAGTTAAAACTTAGTTCTACTGCATGTTTTATGATGATGACCACAATTTTAATAGGTAAGAAAAATTAAAATGAAAACCCCAAACTACTCAAACATCCATATTAAAAAAACCACTGAAATTGCATTAAAGAAAGTACTTAAAGGTATTAAGAAAAAGCCTGTGATTTTAGCAAAAAGTGACATATCAAGGGTAGCCCTCAAAATAAAGTAAGGTGGATTATTGAAAAGATTATAAAAAATTCATCTTATGTCTCCCTGATGTTAGTGATTATCCTTGTTTGAGGGGATTTATTTTTTCTAGTGGATCTGAAATAAGGGCCAGCATTTGTGTGGGATGTGTGAGAGAGAAAAAGAGATAGACAGAAATTGAGATTGCCTTGCAGCACCATTTCTTGGTGTGGCTTTTTATTTTTTTTATTTTTTTTAATTTTATCTAATTGGTTAGTGATTCTTAAAAAGGAGAAGACTATTACAGGTGCATTATAGGATCTGAACCGGAAGACTGTCCAGTATAACCCTTGCATTTTTTTCAGGCTTCATCTTAAATTTACCATTTCCTTTCCCTTTGTAATATGGTATTTCATTAATGAGGATAAGAAATCAAACCCACATGGCATCCAGGATGTTAGAAGCTAACAAGAGGGCACACAGGGAGCAGAATTTAAAATGATAGTTTTTACTCCAGATTTCAAAAGTCCCAAGTCTTTGATCTAACTGCTACAGGACTTTTAAGTGAAGGGCCCTCCTATCCTTTCAGTTTGATGGTTAAATATGCATTTCTATGTTCAGAACCCCAGGCTACTAAGGTAACAGTTGCCCATTTCTAATAGTTTGGTGTGAAAGAGATGTTGTGACATGCATATAATATGTCTCTGAATTTTAACTGATCAGAAATTATTAACTTGATATATTATGAGTTGTAAATTACAGCATTTGAAAATTTACAAAGCCGATTCAAATTATTTTTTCTCACAGTAACTCTATTGCTAGGTAGAGTAGTTGGTCTGATCCCTAATTTATGAATAAGTATGAAAACTGGCGCTCAGAGATGCTAAGTGACTCCTTCAAGATCGTTTAGCAAGTTAGAAGCAGTACTGAGAATGGAATCCTGCAGGGCAAAATCTTGCAGAGCCATATTGGAGCTTGAGGCAAAAAGAAAAATGGGTGTCTCTCTATACACTTATCAAAGTACCCTCCCGTTCTTTGAACAAGGTGGAAAAAATTAATAAAAGCTCTATAAGTTAAAAAAAGTGATGATACATATAAAGCCCTGTATTGCCCAATTTGTTTATATGCCATTGTCAGTCTTCATTAACTTACCCTTTTGGGGATGTTAGAGGAGACCTGGGGGGCCTGTGCCAGCTGGCAACCCAATGATTGATTGAAAATGGCTCCCTACTTCACACTAGCACAAAGTCATAGAGCAAATAATCACTACCTGTCTTTATTCAATGCTTTTATGTTTTATTCACCATGGATATTTTTGCATTAATTTTGATTTTTAGATTATTGCCAGCTACTGAGCTTTTTAACACCCACATAAATTTTGCTCCTGAGGTAAATGCTTCACTCACATCACCCTAATCCCAGCCTGGTAGAGGGCTCTTTCTGTTATACTACATTGCAGTGTAAATTGCACAAAAACGAAAGGACTAAAAGGACAGAGGCTGAAGAGATTAAGGGCAAAGACTGATTGGCAAATTTTTTTTTTAGAGGACAGCCAACAGTTTATGGAACATTCTAGGTGTTCTTATTTGACCATATCATTGCTCTTGCTATTATATAGGCCTGACATAACTTCATTTCTCTCATGTTGATGAAATTCTACCATTTTTTCATGCCCCAGCTCAAAAGGTACCTTTCGTATTTGGACAAGATTAGTTATTTGCAGTTCTCTGTTGGGCTTATTAAATTGTATTAGAGTTGTGTCTGTTTTACTCAATCCATTTCTAGGCCTCTTAAAGCTGAGCTGTGTTTTTTCTAATCTGAGTATCATCAGCACCTAACACAGTGGCTGGCCTAAAGCCAGTAGACAAGAAATGATCATTGAGTGACAGAATGGTTAAGATGAATCAGCTCTCAGAAATTACCCAACAGGCAGCTTTTCTCTCTTTAGTTTGATATACATTCCAGAAATGAAATCGTTTCCAGGAATTGTGGAACTTTCAAGAGTTATGAACCCTGTAATATTTCCCAAACAACATTTTCCAGCAGTCAATGACTTTAATAAGCTAGAGAGTTACTAATTTAGTTCCCCACCCGTACCATTCTGGTGTAAGATGTGTTCACCTAGTTTCTAATTGAACTACTGAAATTTGGTCTTAAACAGTATTAATGTCTTCTTAATCTGTGTACACAGGCAGAACATGTTCAAACTTTTTTTTTTTTTTTTTTGCAAGTGAAGACACCGTTGCTGAAAATTTATTCATTTGCCTCGATAATCAGGGGCACAATCTTTGATGCTCAAACTTTTAGGGACTAGCACTTACTACTTTTTACATAGTCATCCATTTCAGATTCAAGATATGCCCCATAGTAGGGTTCTCTGGCTACAAATCAGGAGGTCAAATACTTGGCAATGTAAGTGGGATTTCAGGTGGGCGAGTGTGAGGTAAAAGGTACAAACCAATAGAATATATTATGGAATTCTAAGTATCAACAACCTCCAACCTCCACTGGGTCTTCATTTCAAGTTTTTTTTTTTTTTTGGCTTTTCATATAGACAGTCATAATATTGTAATCTGTATTATTTTAGTTTGAAGAAGAATAACTTTTTGTACTGTGCTCATGCAACTATGATTTGAACTTTATAATTTGAAAAAATTCAATAAATGAATGGATTTAGAAACAATAAATTCTTCTGTACAATCAGTATCAGCTTTTTCAAGTCATCAATAATCCATATTTGAAAGTAGGCATGCTTTATGATAGTACATTTTGCAGCTCAAAATAGCTAATGCTAACAATTAATGAAAAAGTATAATTCTGAGATTTGGTATGTGCATTTCACAGATAGTATTTACCTCACATCAAACAATTCAAAATATGGTCATGTCACCATTCCATTTTTCAACTTTTTGGCCATTAAAGTTATTGTGGAACAAAGAAGTTATACCTTTATCCCATTTTAGAGGGCTTCTAGATAGCTCGTTCTTGTCAGAGGCACTTAGGACTTAGTGTGTTTTTTACATAAGGCAAAGAAATGCACTATAACCTTTTCCAATTTGAAGAATTCATTCATTGCAAGTTTAAAAACACCTGCAGCTAAAGCAGTTCCTACACTGTAAATATGAAAGATGTGTATGCCTATTTTGAAAGAAAATATGGACTCTTATGATTAAAAAAATGTATAAAGGATGAACGAATTGTTTCATTCACTCAACAAATATTTGTTTACATACTATATGTCATTTTTTATATTAATAGAAAAGACAATCTGTCAACAGTGTTAAATGGTTACTCAAAATATAATCCTATGGGATTTAGTCTCTAAGCTGGTCCTAAAGAATAGGATCCTGTAATTTTTAAAAATCTTTTATAATATTGCCATCATTTTCCAGAACCTTTGCAGATGTCAGTTTGCTTTTGTAACTAAATATTTGCATATATGATTGGTGTATAATTATTACAAAATAGTGAAATTTTTAGTTTTTATAATTTTATCTTGCTAGAATGCTTACAGGTCAATATAAAAAAATTTATATATACTAAAATTCTTCAGAGGTCTTTAAGAAAACCTTGTCAAACTTACCTCATTGTTATTTTTTAAAATCTTGTAATAAAGATTATAAGTTTGGTTTTTTATAGGATGATTAAATAAAACATATCAAAACACTTAAAAGAATAGCAGTCTAAAAGTTAGACATCCTGCTCTTATCCTTAATCATAATACTGTTTTATTGTGTTTTAATGGTTGCAGATCTTGCTCTAAATATACAAAAATCATTTTTTTTATTCTATGGTATGGCAAGTATATAAAAACAATGCATGTGGGAGAAAGGGAGGCAGGAAGGTAAGAGAAGGAAGGAAGGAAAGGAAGGAAAGGAAGGGAGGGAGGGAGGGAGGAAAGAAATGTATTAAATTTGTATTACATGATAATAGAGTGCTTGGTTCTTCCAAAATGGTTTCTCATTTCATTCTTAACATAGATTTAAGAAGTAACTATTTTTTAGTCTCCATTATGTAGGTGAGGACCATGAACTTTATGTAACTTGTCCAAAATCATATAGCCAGTAAACAGGAAAATCCGACTTTAGATGCAGATTTCTCTAGCCAATGATTTCAGGGTTTGATTGTTCTTCTCAATGTCATAATCACTACAACATAAGTTAAGACAGCTCACTAAGCATTATCTACTCTCACCAATTCCTGTACCCCATGAAAGATGGGATGTAACAGAATACATCAGCATACCAAAAAATATTTTTCTTCTAAGCTGATTTGTTTCCAAAACAATCAATCACAAAAGTAAAGTTCTGAGTAATTAAAGGTCTTATTTTGAAGTGTGCCATCTATTTAATAATTTTTGTGTGAATGTCTATGCTAATGCTTTCCAGTTTGTGAATAATTAAATAGGAAACATCTAATTAAGAAGTTCTAATTCAAATATCTACAAAGAATACCTGAAACCAAGTCTATCATTTTTTTCCTTCTCTGAAATTCCTTCCCTTTTACTTCTGAGAGCCACTCATCTCCTGAACATATTTAACTGATAGTGACTTTGAAATGCTCCGAGTCATTTTCAAGTGCTTCCTTCCTCTACCTCTTTTTAATTAAGCTGTGGCATCTTTCTGATATTTAAGTTCCTTGACTGCTACTTCAGTCTTTATCCCAGAATCTAACTGATTTTATAGCCATAGAATATGCTGTAACACACTGCTTCATAGAGACAAAGAGTAATGAAGGCCAGTTATTGCCCAGTGCATAGAAATTATGTCTATATAGTAGAAAGGCAACACCGGTTCTCCTACATAATAGCTTTTTGTCTTCCTATACTTTATCAAGATTTTGTGTGGCTGATATTAGTCAAAAGTCTGACCCGAATCTGTTGTTCACTGCAGGAAATTTTTGGCATAGTAAATCATATGATTAAAAATGTATCAAAATAGAATATTCCATTTATAAATTTACATTATTTCTGTTATTCTCTTACAATTTTATCTTCTTGTTAAATATCAATGATTGATATTTACAATACATTAAAAGCAATATATTAGATTATAAAATGTAGGTTTTCTCTAATTTTTGCTTAAACAAGTTTAAGATAAAAAAAGAACTTGATACTTTCTCTCTGCTCCTCTTTGTCCCTTATCTTACTTCCAAAAGATTTACAATTCACTTTATCCACTCTAGCTAAAATAGTTACCCTATTTATAAGTGTTGAAGTAACTAAAAATTCTTTAAGATTTTTAGCGATTCACAAAATTTACACTGGTGCTTTTATTCATTTATTCATTCACTCATTCATTCATTTTGAATGCATTCATTCTAGGAATATTTATGGAAAGCCAACCATATTCCATAGAAGGTGTTATAAAATATGAGTCAACAGGAAACTGTACAGTGTCTTCTGTGTGCTGGCACACTTTTCCTTTCTTTCTCATCTCGTTTATTTCATCTTTCTTAGCTCTGTATAACTCAAATTTTTAAAAAGGCAGTTTCCTTTTTAGGATTCTAACAATATCCTAAAGAAAACAATGTTTAAAAAAATAGAATAATTTTAAACTTGCTGTCAGTTCTTTGATGTTGCGGAATCCTTCACTGTAAGTGCACCTATTATCTCCTTGTTTATAAGCTTCCAAATTGAACTTCAAAAAGCTTGCATAAAAAGTCAAAGCTAATAAACAACCCTACTTCAAACTACAGTAATAACTCCTCTCTGAACTTAAAGGAAAATTAGCACTTTTTCCTAAAATTACTAATTATTATTTAATATTTTAAAATACATCTATATGCATATGTATTAATAACACATGTATATATTTATTTATATTTATATACACATACATGAGATGGTTATTAGGTTTCTAATTTAAAATGGGATTTATAATGATTTTCGCATACCCATTAGGAGCTTTCTAAATCTATGTATTTCAACCTAAATACCAAAAAAACCCAAACTCAACAGAATGCCAAAATCTGATATTTTTTTAATCTCAATTTTTTTCTGGTTATAACAGTTGTCACTGCAGAAAATTTAGAAAATACAGAAAATTATTTTCTAAAAAAACAACCAGTGTATTATAATTGATTCCCCTTATAATAATGACTCTTAACATGACTTATTTCCTTTATTCCTCATATTTTTTCTGACATTCTGTACATATTTCTTATTTGTTACATATTCACAATTTTACATTTTTTTTGCCCTTAAATGGATTGTGTGGAAAAATTTTTTGTAGCATTAAAAACACTTTGTAGGGTGTTATATGGAAACTATGCATTTTATGCATGATTTTTCTGTAAACCTACAACTTCTCTAATTAAAAAAAATTAAAAAACAATTTTTAAACATTTTGATACCTGAATTTTAATTCAGTGTATGACAATTTATTGTGGATCACTTACTTGCTTCTGATTTAGCTCCTTCTAATTAATGCCATTATAAACTATTTTATATATGAAACTTTATCTGTATTTTGGTGTGTTTTGTTAGGAAAGAGTCTTATAAGATGAGAGTAAATTTGATTTAATACAATACAACTCCCTTATTCTAAAGTTCTTCGTTTTGATTTCTTTCTTGGCCATTTGAAGTGTATTGTCAAGTTATTTTTCCCATGCAAATATTATAGTTAATATGGTATCATCAGTCTTTTTACATGGCATAATGGATTTGCCTGTCATGACCAAGGAACTATAACTGGGTTATTTATAATTTGTTTTTTAAGCTCTTTTTTTCTCTGAAAATGTGTAAAACAAATTATCTTGTGTTTAGTTATGCAAAAGAATAATTGGATTTTCTGGTCATGTATGTAATATAGTATTCGCGTACCTCCTCGATAAGAGGATGTTTTAATAATTCTTTTAACATAATAATCCTAACTATACCTCTTTGCATTGAGTTTTCTTGGAGTTGAGTGAACCCATGAGCGCTACATAATCTGTCCTTTTCTACTCAACTCAAGAAAGATATTTTTGACTGTGACTTTGATTATTATTTCTGTTCTAGTTATCATGGTTTCTTTCTCAAGAATATTTACAATTCTTTAATCACATGTCCTTTCATTGTCTGCCTTCACTTAAAATTTTTAATGTTTATGCTATTCTTTTCTGACCTCAATATGGTCAATATGACTGTATTATTTTCTCTTCAATTCTTCCTTTTCTGACCCCTCTCCATTTCCTCATAGAATATGTATTTTCCTTAAGTCTTTCTGCTCCTATTTCATTAAAAATATCTTTGTTGCTTTTACAGTGTATTAAAATTGCCAATAAATTTTCAAATTAATGTTTCTGATTCTCTAATAAATCATTTTAGAAGTTTGTATTTCTTCTGAGTCTTCAGAAAGATTTCTACCTTTCTTGTTCTCCACTAGTCTTTCAAAGAGCCATAGCTTATTTGTAAAGGGAGTAGACCCCATTTAAACCATCCTCAGATAAGGCCTGACCTAGTTGACCTTAACAAGTAAGGCATTTGAATTGCCCTAGGCTCTGTTCTCTGTTTCAGGAGTGTTAGTTGAAACCTTCAGACAGCCTGAAGGGAAAGTTGATGTGCAGAGTTTTTGGTTCCAGTATCAATCATATGTGTCAGCTAAACCAGTTCCTAAATAGTCAATACAGTTTTCCTAATATTTATTTTCTTCATGTCACACATTACAGTCTTCTACTTAGAATATTCCAATGATATCTTTCTTGTTTAAGGATGACACCCACATTCGTGAACCTAGCATCCAAGGCCCTTCATAATAAATCTATTTCTCAAACCAAATCTGTCCTCTCTACAGCATATCCTTTCCCTGAATCAACAGTTGTCCAAAAAATTACTTGCCTTTGAATACAAGATCGAAAGAAACATTCTTTAATGGCCCAGACCTCTATGGCTGGCTCCTTACCAAAAAACTCCTAAATCAACATGAGAAAGCTATGACATTCATTTAGAACTTACCATCAAAAGTAAGAACCCACTTCTGTTAAATTGCTTAGACATGAACTAAGTTCTTACAGAATTTGAAAGCATATTTTTTAATTTTGGTTGCTTTAAAATTGATTCTAATTTCAGGTTCCCATTTGCACACATATTTTCTTTCCCATTTTTCTCAACCTATGTGTTTTATTTTCTTTTGACATTTCTAGATTTTGGCATCATTGCTAATTCTTAGTCAGTCCATCTGTTGTTGGGCCTCTGATAGTGGGTGTCCAACCTTGTGCCATGTCCTTTTTATGTGAGGAATTTAGTGAGCTAGTGGGAAGAACATCACCTGCCTCCTGATGTTTGATAATCTAAGCAGACTGTGCACTTTCATGAAAACAAATCAGGGAGCTGGTGCTTAGATGCTGCCAAGTTTTTGTAGTTTTTCAGGAAATAGATATAAAAATGTATGACATTTCAAAAATAAAAAGTCTATGAAGAACTATTGTGTTAAGGAAAGGTTTTTTAACCTTGGCTTTTAGCCATGCAGAAAAGCATATGTTCTTCAGGGTAAAATAAAATAGTTGCGTTCTGGGACTTTTTCTAAGAACCTGTATTGTAGGAAAAAACAGACTTGAAATAAAAGGAACTCATTGCAGTAGAGGACTCTGTTGTGTTTCACTGTAAGATAGCGGCTTTGCATCATTTGCTACTTCAGAATAGTGTGTTTATAGATAACATGTTACTTGTTATTTGGTTTGATTTTTAAAATAAAACCAAAATTTCTAATGATAATTTGTTATAGATTATTACTTATACCATCTGTTTGTGTCAGGAAGCTTTTTATTTATAAACCTCATTGCCATTTTTATTACTAAATTTGTGTTTAATTAAAACACATATTGGCTTATTTCAGAGGTACTAATGTTGTATTTCATGCACATCGTATAGAAATAGATGTGAATATTTGGAACTTAAGGCAGTATGCATGTGCAGGAAAGGAAAAAGAAACTCATGTTGACACCAGATGCCACCCAAAGAAGGATGACTGGCTACCCAAAAATGTGATTTTTATCTAGGTAATACCAAGACCTAGCATTGAAAGCCCAGGAATTTGGACTTAACAGTGTCTAGAACTGACAGTAGGCTTAGAGATGTTGATTTACGCCCACCAAACTCACTGGACTATTGTGTGTAAATTATGATATCAATAAATTTCTGTGAGAGACAGTGTAGTGTAGAATTTAGGAAAGACCAAAGGCTCTGGAGACAGACTGTTCATTTCCAGATCTTCTCTTGGTAGCTGTGTGATCTTGAGCAAGTTATGTTACCTCTTTGTGCCTCAGTTTCCTCCTCTGCAAAATGTGAATAAGAACTGTGCATACTCTTAAGGTTGTTGTGATGATTTTCTGAGTAAATTCAGATAAAGCACTTAGAACATTGCCTGGAAAATTGTAATTGCTCAGAAAACTTTACCTATTATAACTACTCTTATTGTGAGAAATGAAACTATAGAGGGGAAAGACCCTTGCTTCTTTTTTCCAGCATTTTCTCTGACTCTTAGGGAGTTGCCAGAGAAACCCTATGGCAATCTGAAGTTTGCTCTTATAAGCAGGAAATTAGAACAAAGCTTGTCACTTGTACAAATTGAATGTATCATGCCTTTACGAAGAGGTAGCCTGGTACATATACCTTCGTTAATGGTGTAGCCTTGCTTCAGGGAGAGAATAGTCCAAATCTGTGGATCAAGACTCTCCCCTGATTGGCACTTCGATGAACACTGCTAACTTTGAGGCTTTTTTTTTTCTTCTCTATCTTCCATTGTTGAATAGCCAACCTTCTCCACCCCTTATGACTCACACATTCTCTTTTTAGGTGTGTTACTTTCAAGAAATTTCATTCAGGATTGGGATCTTCATGGAAATATATTCTTTAATCCATTATGTATTGATTTTAGAGTTAAACTCAGGAGGCAGTCTTAATTATCTTATATTCAAGTTCTTGTGGGAAACTTATTTTATTCTCCCATGTACTCTATTCAGTGCATGTATAAACACATAATTGATCATTCTAGTAAATTCCTGGCAACCGATAAATATTTCTGCTGGTTTTGACAGTTGTATAGGGTTAGATATTTTACTTGAAGTCCTTAACAGGCATGGCTTGACCTCTTATTTATATATCACTTAATCTAGCATTTGTTCATTTACCCACTTGTTTTGTTATCTATCTCACCTATATCACTTGCCTTCCTAGGAAGATTGTAAATTTCTTAAGAGACTTTTTAAATACTAATTTCTTTCCTCATTGTGCCAAGCATAAAGCTGGGTGCAGAATTGATGTTTAATAAATACTTGGGTGCTGTCCATGAAACCATGGTTGGTTTGTTTCCTCTTACGTTGCAAGTACTAGTGTTTTAAGGTGATACATACCAAGACTTTTTTAAGAATTGCTGTACTATAATGGATACAGGAACAACAACAAAGCAATAAAAACAAGAGGTACTTTTTTGTGTTTGATAACAAAAAATATCTCACATAATATGACTATTTGATGTAATTTTTGGTAACTCTCTATAGTAATTATCCTTATGTTTCCAAAAACGTTAAATGCCTTGTGAATTTGTTTATTCATGTGAATATTCCAGGTTAAAATCCAGGAAATCTCAGAAGTTAAATTTCCAACTGTGGTCTCATTATGTACAAAGTTTGAATAGGTGTTTAAAAAATTTTTTTGGACTGATTTGAACCCTGCCACAATATTAGAGGCCCCATTCTGTAAAGTCTTGGGGCAGGGAGGTGACATTCAGATTACCATTTCTGGGGTCAAGCATCTAGCTTCCGCTCTGGGAAGTATCAAATAAATTCATATTTAAAAAATTCTAATAGTAAATATTTACACCTCTGTGGAGACATTGAGCAAGGCATCTGTGGATGTGCTTTGAATTTTATTCTGACAGCAAATATGAGAGTGATATTGTAACCGGATTTTGTCTAGGTCCTTGGCTAAACTGCAGGAAATGAATTTCAAGAGCACGCCGGGCTAGTGAGGCCAGTAATTTATTAAGGTAGCGGGGGAGGAGAAATGGGAGAAAATAACAGATCATGGGTCCCAGGCAGAGGAAGGGGCTGAAGAGTGATAAAGAGGGCTGATTTACAGTCTACAATTTCCTACTATAGATTATAAATGCCTAGGTTTTACTTGCGTGTTGATCCAGGCAGGGGCGAAGAAGTCCAGAACAGGGGTCCAAAGGCAAGAGAGAGAGAGATTCAGCCTTTGTGCTTGCTTTTTAAACCATTAATTATGCCTCCCCTTTGCTAATGGAGGAGTTACAGCTGTTTACTGTTTTGATTGATTACCCCCATCTGTCAATTCCCCGCCCCACTCCCGGGAGTGTGTCCCTGAAGAATATCCGGGGCTTCTCCTGGCTTCTGGAGGAAATTTCATTTCGAATGGCAGAATCTCGTGAGGGTTTTCCAGCAGGCATCCTGGGGGTATTGATATCCACATGGACTTCTTGCCAGGTTCCAGATCCATCTATCGATTCCCTATCTAGCCTGCTTCAATATTATGACTACATTAAAGGATGACCCTTAGGCATATAAAGGTGAAAAGATTAACCTGCTCTGTGACCAAATAAGGAAACATGCCAGAGCAAATATTCTAATAGGTTTTGTTGTTGCTGTTGTTGTTTATGTTTTAAACTCCAAGGGCTCAAGGGTATCTTTGCCAGTTTTCTTGTCTATTATAATTAATTTTGGATCTGTCTTAAACCATAAAATACCCATATTAACTTGTAAAAACATAACTAGTAGAGAGTGATTTTGTGTCTTCTGGTTGGAAATTACATTTATTTTAAATTCTTTCTGAGACCTTGATTTTCACTCAGTTAATTTAAGAATTTGAAATTATATAACTAAAAATTTCTAGAGCTAGTCTCTTTATAGAGGTGAGAATATGTTTAAGGTAATATTAGGCATTGAATATTCAATGCTAATTTTTAACCTAATTCTGAAATAAATAAAAATTCTTTGTTTACATAAGGAAAAATTGTGAAAGACTGAAATTTAGTGGATGCCCTGGCTAGTTCATCCATCTGGGTTATTTCTACCTTTGTTTGCTATTTTGATTTTGGTTAGACTGTTTTACAACTTTGTAGATGTAGAAGTTAACTTGTAGAAATCTGAAGTAATGCAGATGATTTCTGGCCATGGAAACAAAAATTGTTTCCTGTGGACTGCAATTGATTATTGCACTGTGGATATTGATTGCCTGTTTTGCATCCATTTGTAAATTCATTTCATTTTTACTTATCTGATTATAAATATATGGCATTTTGAGTTATCTTTTGAACTAGTTGTAACATCTACTAATTTCCTCATTCCCTAATGAGATAATTAAGATCTTTGGCACATTTGGCAATGTTCATTTTATATTTGTATCAGAATCATACTTAAACCTTTTTTTAAAGATTATCTTTAAAAGCTATCCTTTTCCACTGCATTTTCTCTCTGCCTCTAGCTCACCTTTAGGTGCCCAATAATTTTATTTATTTATTTATTTTATTTATATTAGAGAAGTTTTGAGCTTACAGAACAATCATGCATAATGTGCAGAATTCCCATACATCACCCCTCCACCACCATACATTGTTGTGGAACATTTGTTACAGATTATGAAAGAACACAATCAGGCTATTACCACTAACTATGGTCCATAGCATACACTTGGTATGTTTTTTCCATACATCCCTTATTAGTAACACTATGCATTTAGTATTGTACATTTATTATAGTTCATGAGAGAACACTTATATTTGTACTCTTAACCACAGTCCATCTTCCACCACATGGTTCACTGTTAAACAGTCCCATGCCTTGTACCTTCTATCCAAAGTGTACACTCAGTGGACCTCACTTTCGTCACCCCAATAAACCTTTGAGTGTCTTTCTTAGTCCAAAAGAAAAAATCTATAGTACCTTCTTTGACATTGATGCAAGAACATTACAACGTTGCTGTTAACTCTAGTCTACAAGTTACATTAATTGTATTTTTCCCATGCATCACTATATTCTTACCACCTTGTAATAGTGACGTACATTTGTTCTAGTTCATAGAAGAACATTCTTGTATTTGTATTAACTACAATCTTCATCCACCTCTGGGTTCACTATGTTATTCAGTCCCTAGATTATTGTCTAGCTTTCTTTCAATTGGCATTTACATCCCTAGTCTACCTGTTTCAGCCACAATACCATTTATAAACCAGCATGTTAACTATACCCACTATAATGTGTTACCATCAACTCTATCTATTTCCATGCTTTTCCAGTAATGTAATATCTTATAATCTTAGGAATATAAGATTAGATATATGTGTCATCAGTTATCTCTCCCAACAAGATAATGAATTTCACACCTTTTGGCAACTTATACTAAGAGGATATTAAGCAAACTCCACAGGAGTGAGGATATGAATAATTACTTAAGCACTGAAACCTTAAATATTACCAAATTTCCTTTAACTACATTGTAGATGTATTTTAAGTGATATATATATATATATATACAGAGCTATAAGAATATATATATGAGATGAAATTTTAGATGGTATGCGAGATGTTTATTTCCAAATTGATTTGTTACAAAGATAAGAGGAAACTAAGTAAATGTTATCAAGGAGGAAGAAGAAACAGTCCCTAAAATTTGTCTCAGGATCAGAAAAATATCAGAAGGCATATTTTCATGAGACATGATATTTTTATAATATACTAAGTAAACCAAGGACAATTTGATGTTAAATTCTGAAATACTCTATTTACATACATTATGCAAACTTAGAGGTAAAACTCGGATTATATAAATGCATTGAGTTTTCAGAATATATTAGACTCTTCAGAAAAGATACTCTATTATCTATTACAGAATCTCACATGCAATTAATTTTTTAATTTCATATAAATGTGAGATATTCTCCTAGTTTTACCTCTAAGTTTGCAAAATGTATGTAATCAATCAAAACAGCAAACAGCTGGGACTCCTCCTATGTCATTATAAAGTGGTTATAATTGATTATGAACATTTGAACCCCACATGGTTTCATTTAAAAATCTGGATTTCTGGCCTTTCTTCAAAGATTATGTTTTCTGACAACTCTGATCTGCTTTTTCCTCAGAGCAATCGGTAGGAACTCCAATTGTTTTTTTCCTCGTTGTGAAAAGCAAGTACTCTCCAGTTTACAACAGCCTACACCACTTCCCATGATATCCCTAACGATATTCCTAAAATTTATCCTTATGCTGACTCAGTGATTTTTCCTGAATTTCCTTTACTCCTTTGCCTAGCCCCTATGGTTCTCTGACTTTGTGAACCATGGTTTGTTAACTATGAGCTTTTGAAGATAGTGCCCATGATATACTCATCTCTGATTCTCAGAGTCTAATGGAGTCTGTCACACAGGATGCCCTTAGTGTTTATTTAATGAATACATTGAATAAACAAACAAAAAATCAATCTCATTGTAGATTTTAATGTTATCTTGATTTTTTGTTTGTTTATCAGGCTTAACATGGTATTAAAACTCATTATGTTTGGGTCTTAGGAGAGTGTGGAAGAAGTAGGTGGATCAGTTATTTGAAACTAAATTTAGAAGATATTCTCTTGGACCTTGTTTCTTCTGTTTTAAAATGAGAGTGTCAGGATTTACATTTCATAGTAGGTTCCACAAAATAAAATCATATAATAAGATGTATAGAAAATAAAAATATTTCCCATTCCTGGTGTTTTTGCTTTTAGTAGAATATGTATATTCACCATATAGTGTTTATCCAACAAATATCCAACAGGTTCAACAAGTACCAGATTAAAAATGCAAACAAAAAGAAACACCTTTTTAATTAAAAAATAATTATGTAGAGTGATTAAAACAGGTATGTAATAGCTATACATTCTTGGCAAAAGTATAAAATTTTGTAGCTGGTATACAGCTCAGCATATAGCATATCTGGTTAAACTTTACAAATTAAAGATAATTCTTTTTATATTGGGTACATTTTACCTGACAGTTTTGAGAAGACAAGATAAATCAAGTAAAAATTAACTATAAATATAAAAGTGATAAAGTAGAGTGAATTAGGATATTAGGAGGAAGTTACTGATGACCAGAGATTAATGATTAAAACATAAAACTGTGGCCAAAAATTACAAACTTCGACATATTTAGAAAAAAGACACTAGATTTAAAAAGAAAATATAATTTGCTTTTCTTATTTAAATTGCTTAAAAATATGTACATACCAGCCTTTATATCTTTTCATTGCTTTATTTCTTAATTTATTCTCTAATTAACATTTCTTGACGGGCTGCATTATGCCAGAAACTATCCTCAGTGATGGAAATTCAGAAGTATAGGACAAGTTCTTCATTATTTCCTGAGGAACAATAGAAGTAGACCATCACCACACAGTTCTATAAGAGCAGTGTTGGTGTTAAGTTCAAGATATTAACAAATGTCAAAAAGGAATCAGTGCACTCTGTGAAAGTCAATAAGGGGAGTATCAGGGATAGTTTCACAGAAGAGCATGTGTGTGCTGAGATTCCCTAATGCAGGCATTCCAATGGGAGATAGCAGTAGGAATTAAAACCAGAGGGAAGAGCATATGTGACTGAAGTGGGAAAGTGAGATATGATATGTTTGGGGTATGGCAAGTATTCATGTGGCTCTAAAGCAGAGTATGAAGTGTGAGAGTGGCGGGGCATGAGGGTAGACATCATGTAGGAAAAATTATTGAAGGATTACTTGCATCAAAGTTTCAGAGATTTATTCTTTATGTGATGGAAGAGCATTCAAGTATTGTAGACAGAAATACAAATGGCAAAGAAACACATGGAAAATGTTCAACATCATTAGCGATAAGGGAAATGCAAATAGAAACTTCAATGAGATATCATTTCATATCTATTAGAGTGGCCACTGTTAAACAGTCGGAAAACTGTAAATGTTGGAGAGGATGTGGAGAGACAGGAACGCTTATTCACTATTGGTGAGAATGTAGAATGGTACAGCCACTGTGGAGGAATGTTTGGCAGCTCCTAAGGAAGTTGAATATAGACTTGCCATGTGAACCGGCAATACCATTATTAGGTACATACCGAGAGGAACTGAGACCAATGACACAAATAGACCTCTGCACAACGATGTTCATGGCGGCATTATTCACAATAGCTAAAAGTTGGAAACAACCCAGGTGTCCATCAACTGATGAATGGATAAAGAAATTGTGGTGTATACACATGATGGAATATTATTTTATTTTAATATATATTTCATTAGAGAAGTTGTGAGCCTCAAAACAATTATGCATAATGTACAGAATTCCCATACATCGTCACCCCTCCACCAACACCTTGCATTGTAGTGGAACATTTGTTACAGATTATGAAAGAACATCATCAGACTGTTACCACTGTGATCAGAGTGGAAAGACACAATAAGATTAATTCTTTGGAACTTTTACTAAGGTGATATGTGAAGGGTAGATGATATGAGCTGCAGATGGGTGATAAACTGGAGGCAAGGAAATAAATTAGGAGGCAATTTTAATAGTTTAGAAGTGAGAGTCAAAGAAAGATGGTGATGGGTATATAAGTCAACCTATATTTAGGAGGCAAAATTATTATGTTTGGTGGCAAAAATAATATTGATGTTAAATGAAAGATAATTTCCATTGTTCCAGATCTTGGTTGAATAATGAACAAATGGGGTAGATATTGGTGCCACTCAATGTTTGAATTTGGAGATACCCAGGATTGGGAAGTGTCTTTCGGTTGTTGTGTTTGTTTTGTGGTGGTATGGAATAAAATAATGAGATTAGTTATGGGCATAATGGGTTGAGATGCCTCAAAAATATCTCGTGGGAGGTGTCTAGTAGAAACTTAAAAGTGTGGAGTAGAAGTCAGACTGCAGTGGGGAAGGATGTCCCTCTTCAAGGAAAATGGTCCAAGAATAGAGCCCTGGGGAACACTGATATTTTGGGGTAGGTAGAAAAGAATGCATATAAAAATTTAATAAACAACAACAACACTTCTATAGCAGTTACTTCTTTAATTCTCATAAACAACCCTATAAGATAAGTACAGGTATTATCCACAATTTAAAGTGGCGCTAGCTGAGACACAAAAAGTTCAACTCATGTTCAGCAGTGAAAAAATAGTACCCAGAAATGTCAAAGAAGAATAGAGTGGTATTGTAACTGAATTTTGTCTCCATCCTTGGCTAAACTGCAGGAAATGAATTTAAAGAGCATGCCATGTTGATTAGGCCAGTAATTTATCAAGGTAGGGAGGGAAGAGAAATGGGAGAAAATAATAGATCTTAGGTCCCAGTTAGAGAGGAAGGGGCTGAAGAGTGATAAAGAGGGCTGATTTATAAAATGCAGTTTCTCATTATAGATTATAAATGCTCAGGTTTTACTTGCATATTGATCCAGGCAGGGGCCTAGAAGGCCAGAATAGGGCAGGAACAGGCACCATGACAAGACAAAGGCAAGAGAGAGCAAAAGGTCTTTGTGCTTGCTTTTTAAACCATTAATTATTCTGCCCCTTTGCTAATGACATGGGAGGAGTCCCAGCTGTTTGCTGTTTTGATTGATTACCCCACCCATCCATCCCCCAGGAGGGCCTAATAATAAGGTCCCTGGAGAATATCCGGGGCTTCTCCTGGTTTCCAGAGGAAATCTCATTCCGAATGGCAGAATATCGTGAGGGTCTTCCAGCAGCCATCTTGGGGTTATCGATGTTGACATGGACTTTTTGCCAGGTTCCAGATCTGTCTATTGATTCTTTATCTAGCCTGCTTCAGTATTAAGAACTTATCATGTTACAAATTAATGTACTTAAAAATATTTTAATGGAATACTTATAGAAGCATTAGTAAATGATACTTAAATTGAATTTTAACCTTAAAACTTTGTTATTCTAATGTTTAGAAAATGCATCACACTTAGGTAATCCATATATAACCAGTATGTAACCCAATAGTTATTTTATTTTCCTAGAATAAAGAAACCCTTACATATTTTTTCTAATATAATCCAAATCTTTACCTAAGAAATAAGAATTTATTTGAATTTGATATTATTTCAGCTCTAGCTTGCTTGTATTGAAAAGCTATTCAATTTGAAATAAGCTTTGGATTCTCTGAACATTAGCAAATGTAGTATTAATTAATCTGTTAACTTAGTATAGAGATTAGAAAATGATTTCATTATGTTCTTTCATTCATAGAATGAAGAGTGCTCTTTGAAAAATGATCTATTATGCCTTTCTTATTATTCTTCCAACATTTATCTAAAGTTGGTAGAATTAATAATTAAATAGAAATTGGAAATCTTTGGCAGAGATGGGCTAAATAACCTGCTCACAAATCACAAAGAAAACATACTGATTATATGCTTTTGACTTTCCCAAGTGTTAATTAATATCACAGTACTAAAATAATTGTTCAAATAATTATTTTCTATCTTTATAGTAAATAAAATATATTTATTTACTATATATATATATATAGTGCCAACATATTCATTTAGTGCTAGTGAAATTATTTGTCTCTGAAAAAGGTACAGGTATTCCATAATATTTTAGGTCTGTGTTTGAGTCATTACCTGCTAGTCAGGGAGATAAACATAGAGGCAAGAAGGAACTGGTAGGCATATTATATTTAGATTTTTAAAAATATCTTTTACAGCAACCACTAAAAAGGCTATTCTAAAATAACTTACAGTGAATTAGGATATAGGTGATTTTTCGGTATGGTATGAACTTTATAGATATATATCAGGAAACTGCAGCCTGACCAAAAGATCATATTTTGAAATATAAAAATCTTAAAGGATTTAAAATGCTACCTGATCTAATTCCTTACTAACTGTAGGAAAATGTTTTATGTGACTGATCAGTTTCTATCTAGGCTCTTACTGAATGATGCTAATGAGAGGCTATAGTTGTTAAGGCAGTATTCTACCTTTAAATAAATCATTGCATATATAGTTTGATTGCCATTTTCCTCACTTCCTGTTAAACAATTCTCTTTCTCATACCTCTTTCTAAATAGGAAAAATAGTGACATGCAGTAAAATTTATAAATTTTATAAGAAACACCACTAAAATTAAACAGATGTTAGCATTTGCTATACTTTAGATATGAGTCACACACATGTATAAAAATGAAACATATATTTTGGTATGTACGCTATCTATTAAAACGTGTTCATATATCTGTGTTATAAATTCCTTATATATTGACTTCTATATAATGTTTCCTAGTAATTTTGAATTTTCTTTTATTGTGGTCAGGTAACAACATTTGCAAGATGTTGGTTTATTACTATTTGTTGATACTTGCCTTATAGCCTGGCATCTGAACATTATTTATAAACATCCCAGTCTGCTTTAAAAGAATGTTAGTTTCCTATTGTTGACTACAGAACCGTATAAATGCCAATCAGATCATGCTTACTGTTTGTGGTGTTCAATTTTCCTAATTCTTTGGTCTGCTTGATCAATCAGTAATTCAGAAACTTTAAAAATCTACCCAATGATTGGGGATATTTCTATCTCTTAATTTTTAAAAATTTTGTGGTATGTATTTTGAGTCAATGTTATTATGTGCTTGCAAACTCAGAATTATTTCCACATACTAAACTTTTTCTTGTGTCAGTTTCTAGTGCGCAGTTTGCGAGATCTGAGCTTCTACAGCTTCACTAATATTTGTTTTGTATTTTCTTGCTGTATTGTTTTCCTGCCCCAGAGTTTATAGCCAATTAAAACATCCAGAAATTTTTGTTTCATATGAACTGCTTTTTAATGAGGAGGACCATTCTATATTCAAATGACCATTTTAACCTTAGAAGGAAGTACTTAGGCCCTTATATTTAAGTTTGATTCTTTGAAGAAAAATTACTATTATATAATCTTAGTTTTTCCTAGGAAAGGATAATGGCATTCTGCAGTAAATGTGTTGGTCATGTATTTTACATACTTCCTATTTCTGTATGTGTGTATTTATTACACAAATAACAGGTATTACTTTGAAAGCTTTAAAAGAGGGAAAAAGGAAATAAATCATAAAATTACCTGCAAACCAATCACTTAATTAGAATTCCAATTATTATTTTATTATACATCATTCTATAGTTTTCTTTTCACACACACATCTTGTATGTCCAAATAAATCTAATAATAATAACAAGGATAGCATCTATGACAGTTTGATAATCTTTTATGAATCCCAAAAAGAGAAAGGTTATATTTTTTAACTAATTTATTCCTGTGGGTATGAGACTCTTTTGTTTGGACAGTGTCACTGAGGCATGACTCAGGTTGAGTCTCCACCCTCTTGCTGGGTCTGATATAGACAGAGACACGGAGAGAGACAGACAGAGGAAAAGGGAGCATCACCATATTTGATCCTGAGAGAAAGAACTCCAGTTTCGCCCACAGCTGAGCTACAAGAGAGAAGCCCCTGGGTGGCTCAAAGAACTGAGGGGCAGGGAGACCATGAGCCATATGCCTGATAGCTTGCAGCTAAACTCAGGAAGAAAGCAGAGCAGCTGAGACTGATAGAAGAAAGAGACAAGCCCTATGCCTGGTTGCCCACAACTGAGCTCCCAGAGATGGTAGATTCTGGAGGGGAAGGCAGAGATGGGTGGCCATTTTAATTTGCCACGGATGGGACAACAGGATCAGCAATAGCTGACTTTGGTGAATAAGCACCCCTGATGGTGTTTCGCTTTGGACATTTCGTGGCTTCGGCACTGTAAGCTTTTACCCCAAATAAATCCCCTTCATAAAAGCCAACCCATTTCTGGTGCTTTGCATTGGCAGCCTTTTGGTGAACTAAAACAGCATCTAACATTTATTGACGTTTCAGACACTTTGCTAAGTGCTTCACATGGATTTTATCAAATAATCCTTATGACAACCCTGTGAAGTAGACACTATTATTACTCTCATTTTACAGATGTGTACATTAAGGCTTAGAAAGGTTAAATGACTTGCCATTATGTACTGTAAGTGATAGAACAAAGATTCAAACCCAGGCAGTCTGACTCCACAGTCCCGCACCCTAAATTCTACCCTAAACTACCTCACCTAATAACTATTTCTTTACCTCTTTTACCACTAGATAATAATTAAAATGGATATCTAGCCATTGCAATTTTTAAAAATTTTTAACTAATATTCCTCTCTATATATAATTTTCCAAAGCAATCCCGTTGTTAGAAATTGTTTTTCACATGTATAAAATATATATCATCCATTTTCCATATTTATCGCATTATATCATCATTATATGTTCCTATTAATAGCATTTTTGTATCAAAGATTACCCAAATTTTAATCTTGCCATGCACATTAACAAAACATCCTATAAATATTTTACCAATTTATACAGCTTTCAGTAGTTATTTTCTCCCTAACTCATGAACACTGTGTATTAACCTATTTTATAATTTTTGAAGTGTTGTTTAACTGTTGTTTAAATTGCATTTCTTTGATTACTTGTAAGCTTGTACATCAGTATTTGTTTTCCTTTGTGGATTTCATGCTCATATGCTTTTACTGTTTTCCATTAAAAAGTTGCTAAATTCCCAGGAAGGGGCCAAATATCTGATTCAACTCAGTAAAATTATTTCAACAAGTATTTATTGAGGCCATTCTATTTGACAGGCATTATCAATGATATTGGGATACATTTAGAAATGAAGCAGACAAAAAAATTCCCTGACCTTGTGAACTTTGCATTCTAGTGTCAGTAGGCAGAAAATAAATAGATACATTAAGTGTGTAAAATATATAACATTAGAATGTGACAGAAGCTAAGGGGAAAAAAAGTAAAGCAGGATAAGGGGAGTTGTTGGGAACTAAGGTAATGGGAGAGAATTGAAATTTTAAGTAGATGGTCATAGAGGAGCTGATATTCAAGCAAAGCCTAGAATAAATTTTTAATAATAAAAGCAAGGGGGAAAGAAAAGTAAGCAATATGGTTTAAAAATATACTAGGAACTTTTGGTAACTCTTATAGAAATAACCATCGGTAAAGTGTGATACATCCAATTTCCCCTTCCCCACACTATCGAATTAAACTATATGATACTATCCTTAGGAATGCTTAATTGAAATAAAAAGGAAGAGTATGCTCAGAATACTTAATACTCACAGTATGTGCACGAAGGTTACTGTGCTCCATCTGGAACCATGACCACTGGGATCTGCATTGGGAGCATGGGGTGACTCCATACTAGTCAGTGAGGAGATGGGAGAAGGACCACCCAGAGCGCCACAAGATCCTACTATTTTTAAGTTAATTTTTTCTTCATTCAGTGCTTGCCCCATTATTACAATTCTTTAACCCTTTTCTGAAGCTTTGAGAAGATGTTTCTTTTAGGCCTTGCTAATAGTTCAAGCTTCTGTGGGGGGATGGAGCTCTGAAGCTTCTCATTCCACCATCTTGATGTGGCAGGGTGAAACAATTATATTTTTTAAATTATTCCTTTCTTATACAAAGAACATAAGTAAATAGGAGAAATATAGAAAATATTTTTCCATATAGATAAGAAATAATATTGAAAAACAATTGTAATCCAAGTAACTTCAGTTTAACAGTAATAATTTGAGGTCATGGAAGACTTCCCTAGAAGATGGCAGAGTAGGCAGTTTCAGGACTCAGTCCTTCCACCAAAACAACTACTACACAGGCAAGAACTGTCTGAAACAAAAATTTTGAGACTCCAGAGGCCAGAAGAACACTGTACAGCAGCCACAGAAGAGCAGGAGGAAGAGGCTGATAAATTACAGTAAAGAACTGTCAATTGCTCACTCCATGCAGCAGCTGTTGGTATCCATCCCCCAACTCTCACATCAGGCTTTCTGCAACAAGGTCCAGTCCCTGGCTAGCAACTGGTGACAGAAAGGGACATAAAGAGCCTCTTCTCCAAGAACAGGGGTGTGCATGGCCAGTCACAGATCAGGGCTTTTGATTAGCATTATTAGAATCCTGGGTTTGAGGGCAGCTATTGTTTCAACGCACCCGACAAAGGTAGTGGCAGCCATTGTTTCAACCCTGCCATGCACGAAAGTAGCAGACATTGTTTCAACCTTCCCTAGACAGGGATGGAGGCAGTGGAGATTTAAAGATGCAGGGCTTCCTCAGGACTGTGGGGACAAGTTAGCTGAAGAGTTGCATTTTCTGGGCAGGCCAGGAAAGCTCAGATTTGGGGAGACATTGCAGAAATTTTTAGTACCCTTCCTGTCCCCCTCTACAGGACACTTTAGACTTAGACTGTGCCCCCTTGTGTGTCCTGGTCCTGTATTACTGGAAGAGACAAAATTGGAAAAGTCCTCCTCAGGGTGACCCTCCTCACAGAATTTGCCATCCAACAAAAACAGCATGAGATAATGAAAGGAGTGCAAGAAATTATAGAGGCAGACAGTCTGGGAAAAAGGCCGGCTGGCTTCATATACCTGGGAAAGGGAGGTTTGTCCCTGGTAAATGATCTTTAAAATGCTCAAGTAGATGAAGGAACATGCATAAAAGAACTACGTGCTATCCGGAAAACAATGAATTAACAATATTAAAGTCTAAGTAAAGACATAGAAATTTTAAAAAAGAGCTAAACAGAACTACTGGAGTTGAAGACCACATAAATGAAATGAAAAGTGCCCAGGAGGGTTTCAAGAGCAGATTGGAGCTCGCAAAAGTAAGAATCAGTGAACTTGAAGACAAGACACTTGAAATGAGTCAGACTGAGGATCAGAAAGAAAAAAGAAATATTAAAAGTGAAAATAGCCTAAAGCATCTAGGGACACCATCAAGCATACCAGTATAAGAGTTATGGGACTCCCAGAAGGAAAAGAAAGAGAGAAAGGGGTAGAAGGAATAGTCAAAGAAATAATGACAGAAAACTTCCTAAACTTAACAAAGACATGAATATGCATATCCAGGAAACTCAGAGAACACCAAACAGGATAAACATGGAAAAAAAATACACCCCATCATATATTGATTACATTTCCAAATGTAAAGGACAAGGAGACAGTTTTGAAAGTTTCAATAGAAAAGCAATGTGTTACATACAAGGTTGTCTCAATGAGATTAAGTGCTTAATTCTCATCAGAAACTAAGGAAGCAAGAAGGCAGTGGGTTGAAATACTGAAAATGCAGAAGGAAAACAACTGCCATCCAGGTATTTTATATCAGGCAAGACTCTCTTTCAGAAATGAGGGGCATATTAAGACATTCTCAGATGAACAAAAGCTGAGTGAGTACATCACCACTAGACCTGCCCTGCAAGCTATGTTACAGAGAGTTTTTCAGACTGAAATGAAAGGACACTAGACAGTGGTTCAAAGCAGCATAATGAAATAAAGACCTGTGGTAAAGATGATCATTTGGATCATTATAAATGCCAGTATTATTGTATTGTATTGTTTGGTATGTAACTCTTTCTTACTTCCTACAGTTTCTAAAATTCAAATGCATAAAAAAGTAATGAAAAATCTAGGTTTTTGCACATACCATGTGCAAAGATATAAGTGGTAACAAATACAAAAAATGGTGTGGGACAGAGGAGTACAGGAAAAGCATATGTGCATACTATTGAAATTAAGTTGGTATCAAACTCAATAATTGTTATATGTTTAGCAAGTTAAATTTTAAGTCTATCATAACGACAAGGAAAAGGGATGAAAAATATATCCAGATAGAAATATGAAGGCACTCAATATGGTACAACAGAAAAGCAAAAAATTATGAAAGTATGCTTTAATGGAAGTGAGGGACAAAAATGGTATGAGACTTACAAAAGCTAAATAGCAAAATGGCAGAAGAAAGAACTGTATTATCAATGGTGACTTTAAATGTAGTGTTGAAAGGGAAATTTATAGCTCTAAATGCTTACATTAAAAAAGAAGAAAGACTTCAAATAAGAGACCTAACTAAAAACAGGAAGAACTAGAATAACAAGAACAAACTAAACTCAAAGCAAGCAGAAGGAAAGAAATAACAAATATGAAGAAATAACAAATATGGAGATAAATTGTGTGTGTGTGTGTGTATATATATATATATATATATATATATATATATGCCAATAGAAACAACTAAACCAAAAGTTGGTTCTTTGAAAAGATCGACAAAATAGAACTTTAGCTTGACTGATAAAGAAAAAAGGAGAGGATGCAAATAATAAAAATCAGAAATGCAAATAGGAACATTACTACTGACCCCACTGAAATAAAAAGAACTATAAGTGGAAACTGTGAACAACTATATGCAAATAAATTAAATAACCTAGATGAATAGGACAAATTCTTAGAAAAACATAAGCTACCTACATTAACTAAAAAAGAAATAGAAGAGCTCAACAAATCAATTAGTAATAAAGAGATTGAATCAGTAATCAAAAACCTCACAACAAAGAAAAACCCTGGACCAGATGGCACCACAGGGGAATTCTACTAAACATTCCAAAATGATTTAACTCCAATTCTATACAAACTCTTCCAAAAAATGGAAAAGGAGGAAATACTCCCTAACTGATTCTACAAGGCCAACATCACCATCATAACAAAGCCAGATAAAGATGCCACAAGAAAAGAAAACTACAAGCCAATATCTCTTATGAATATAGATGTAACAATCCTTAACAAAATATGAATAAACTGAATCCAACAGCATATTAAAAGAATTATACATCTTGATCAAGTGGGATTTATTCCTGTTATGCATGGATGGTTCAACATAAGAAAATTAATTAATGTAATACACCACATTAACAGAATGAAGGAAAAAAAACCCACACAAACAACTCAATCAATGCAGAAAAAGACATTTGACAAAATTAAGCACCCTTTCTTGATTAAAAAAAAAATAGGAATGGAAGGATACTTCCTCAACAAGGGAAAAGTCATATATGAAAAGCCCACAGCTATCATCCTATTTCATGGTGAAAGACTGAAAGGATTCCTTCTAAGAGTAGGACCAAGACAAGGATGCTCATTGTCATCACTGTTATTCAACTTTGCACTGGAAGTTCTTGCCAGAGTAATTAGGCAAGAAAAAGAAATAAGAAGCATCCAAATTGGAAAAGAAGTAAAACTTTCCCTATTTGCAGATAGTATGATACTGTATACAGAAAATTCTGACAATTCCACAGCAAACTCCTAGAGCTAATAAATGAACCCAGCAAAGTGGCAGAGTACAAGATGCACCCAAAAAAATCAGTAGTGTTTTTATACACAAGCAAGGAACAATGGGGAGAAGAAATCAAGAAAAAATTCCATTTACAATAGCGACTAAAAGAATCAAATATCTAGGAATAAATGTAACCAAGAATGTAAAGGACTTGTATATAGAAATCTACAAAATATTGCTAAAAGAAATTAAAGACCTAAATAAATAGATGGGTATTCTGTGTTCATGGATTGGAAGACTAAATATCATTAAGATGTCAGTAATACCCAAAGCAATTTATATATTGAATGTAATCCCAATCAAAATTCCAACAACCTTTTTTTGCAGAAATAGAAAAGCCAACCATCAGATTTATATGGAAGGGTAAGCAGCTCTGAATAGCTAAAACCATCATGAAAAGGAAGAATGAAGTTGGGGGACTCACACTTCCTGATCTTAAAACTCATTAAAATGCCAGAGGAATCAAACAGCATGGTACTGGCACAAGAACACACACATAGACAAATAAAATAGAATTGAGAACTCAGAAATCAACCCTCACATTTATGACCAATTTATTTTTGACAAGGAGGCAAAGACTACTCAATTGGGAAAGAATAGTCTCTTCCACAGAGGGTGCTGGGTAAATTGAATCTGCATTTGTAAGAAAAGAAGGAGGGTCCCTACCTCACACCATATGCAAAAATCAAATCAAAGTGGATCAAAGACTTAAATATAAGAACTAGAAATATCAAATTCTTAGAAGAAAATGTAAGGAAGCATCCTCAGGACATTCTTTTAGGCAATGGTTTCTTAGACTTTACACCCAATGAACAAACAACAAAGAAAAAATAGATGAATGGGACCTCATCAAAATAAAAAAACTTTTTTTTCCTCAAAGGACTTTACAATGAATGTAAAAAGACAACCTATACAATGAGTTAAAATATTTAGAAACCACATATCTGATAAAGGTTAATATCCAATATATATAAAGAAATCTTTGAACTTAACATCTAAAAGACAAACAACCTAATTTTAAAAGGAGCAGAAGTCTTGAACAGACATCTCTCCAAAGAAGATATACAAATTGCCAGAAAGCACATGAAATGATGCTCAACGTCATTAGCCAACAGGGAAATGGAAATCAAAACTACAATGAGATATCATTTCACATTTTACAGAATGACTGTTATTAAAAAACACAGGGAAGCAGATGTGGCTCAAGTGATTGGACTCCCATCTAACATATGGAGGGTCCTGGGTTCAGTTCCCTGGGTTCAGTTCCTGGTGAAAGCGAGCTGGCCCACACAGAGAGCTGGCCCGTGTGGAGAGCTGGCACAACAAGATGATGCAACAACAAAAAGAAGAGACACAGTTGAGAGACAGTGAGAGACACAACAAACCAGGGAGCTGGGGTAGCTCAAGTGATGGAGTGCCTCTCTCCCATGTTGGAAGGTCCCAACATTGGTTCCTAGTGCTTCCTAAAGAGAAGATGAGAATAGAAGACAAGCAGACACAAAAGAATGTGCAGCGAATGGACACAGAGAGCAGATAGTGAGGGTAAGTGAAGGGGTGGGGATGGAGGAATAAATAAATAAAAATAAATCTTAAAAAAAACAAAAACAGAAAACACAAGTGTTAGAGAGGATGCGGAGAAATAGGAAAACTCTTGCATTGCTGGTGGCATTGTAAAATGGTGCAGCCACTGTGGAAGACAATGTGTCAGTTCCTCAGAAAGCTAAATATAGCACTACCATATGAACTGGCAATCCCCCTGCTAGGTATCTACCAAAAAGAATTGAAAGCAGTGGCTCAGATATTTGCATACCAATGTTCATAGCAGCATTATTTTCCACTGTCAAAAGATGCAAGCAACCCAAGTGTCCATCAACTGATGAATGAATAAATAAAATGTGGTATATGTATACAATGGAATATTATTAAGCCATAAAAAGAAATGAAGTGCTGATGCAGACAACAACATGGATGAATCTTGAAGACATCATGTTGAGTGAAGTAAGCCTGACACAAAGGGACAAATATTGTATGATCTCAGTGATTTGATGTAATCAGAATAATCAAACTCATAGAGTCAGAATCAGCAATACAGATTACCAGGGAATGGGGAGGGGATAGGGAATGAGAAGTTAAGGCTTAAAATGTATAGTGTTCCTATTTGGAATGAGGAAAATGTTTTGGTAAAGGATGGTGGCGATGGTAGCTCAACATTTTGAATGCAATAAACAGCCCTGAAGTATATATCTGAATATGATTAAAAGAGGAAATGTTAGATTGTATATATTGTAACAGAATACACTTAAAAAAAAAAATCCATTTAACTGCACTACACAAACAGTGAACCCTATGTTAAACCATGGGCTTTAGTTAATATTATAATTATGAAAATGTGCTATCATCAATTTTAACAAATCTTCCACACAAATGCAAGGTATTGGTGGTGAGGTTGTATATGGGAATCCTGTATTTTATACATGATTGTTCTGTAAACCCATAACTTCTCTAATAAAGAAACAATTTTTCAAAAGAAAAATGAGGACCTAGACTTATTTTCCATGAAGATATATGGCAATATAAATAAATTTAAAATTACAAATTTAAAATACCAACATGGGGAAATATTTTCTCTGTGTGCGGTTATTGCTAT
>JAQZBX010012025.1:0-41834 GCA_029593785.1 Cabassous unicinctus
CTCTCCTGTTATGTCATCATCTTGCTATGTGGCTCGGTGGGGCCTGGCAGCGCACCCATGCATGGAGCCTGGGGAGCTCACCCGCTCTCAGAGCCTCGTGGCGCACCCACATGTGGGACCTGGGGGATTCACCCGCTTGCAGGGCCTGACAGCACACCTGCGCACGGAGCCTGGTGGCCCACGCACCTATATTTTTCTTTTTTAAAATTTTTACCAGGAGGTCCCAGGGATCGAACCCAGGACCCTCCATATGGGAGACAGATGCCCAACCATTTTAGCCACATCCATCCCCCTGCTATATCTTAAGGTTGACCAAAGATACCTAGAGTTAACGATCATTTCCCATACAGGATGGTCATATAATAAATCAGGCTTGCTTTATCACCAGCATTCTAAAAACAAGATCTAGGGAGAACTAGGTCTGGGGACACATGCATGGTTTCTAATATAGTGAATGTTTAGCCTACCCTGATTATCACAAAATCAGGACAGAGGGAATATTTGCAGCTTCATGGCTTTTGGAATGATTAATCTGGAAAACCCTGGGTCCAAAAAGCTGATGTGTCCTTTGTCCTAAAATTTCCCCTGGCCATCTATAGAGAAAGCATAGGTTTCTACTGGCAGCATTGTGGGGTAGGTTTTATCTGTAGTTTATAGAGCAATAGCTGGTTTCTGTCTGGATGAAGATAAATTGTTCAACTGCAGAGATTAGTTAAATTCACCCCTTTAAAGGGTTAGATTAAGTCCCTTAGGCACTTGTAAAAAGACAGCTGAGAAACAGTTTTCCATTTGGCCTTCTGCAATAAAATGACTTACTAGCCTTTAGCACTGATAACTGGAAGAGTCCTGTGTATCTTAATCATCTGATGGGCGATTTGAGCAGGGTCTTTTAAACAAGCTTCTTTTACAATTTGATGAACTTTGAGAGAATCATCTGTCAGAAATTCTTTAGCAGATGTTAATTTTTTTGACCATCATAATACCACTTACCTTGTCTGAAAATTGAAAGAAAATTGTCAGAATCTTAACTTTTTAAAAAACTTTTAAGCCACTTGGCTGCTTTTCTTCGTACATCATAACATCAGAATTTTGGCAAATTGATCTTTATTCAGTAGTAGTATAAATAAGTTTCTTCATATGAACACTTTGCCTCAGAGTTGTGCAAATTCTTCACTTAAATATGTTTTCTCCATTTAAATTGGATCCTTTCTTTTTGACCAGCTTTCTTTTATGATGGAACTTTATTGCTTCCCTCTAAGTGGAAGAGAGACATTTCTGTGTGCCTTTAGTTTTGCTTTTTCTTTCTTTTTCTACTCTCTCAATATACCTAACTTCAATTTCTTCCATCTAGAGTTAGATGTTTGATCAAAAGTGCTACAGGAATGTTCTCATTGGCATGTAAACTAATTCCGCAAATGTTTGCATGAAAGACGTGGCTCACATTAAAGGAGTTTATTTGGGAAGAGCATCTTTGAATATGTCAGTCCTCTGATATCAAATCAGAGTTTAGTAGGAAAACAGTAGTACATCTTGTTTCAGGAAGCAAACATAGGCTGCTTACCTGTGATTTTTGTCCTGTCTTTCCTCCATTGCAACCCTGAAAATTCCTTCTCAAAAATTACCAATGGCCACTTTGCCAGCAGAATTACAAAAAGTCAGTCTCTCTCTCTCTCTCTCTTTAAAGTGGCGCTCAGGTCCTTGAAGGAACAAAATGTACCAGTGTCATTTTCTGTTCAAATAACTCTCCTACAGGAATCATAAACTTCTCCTTTGGGCCTGAACAAATATCTGTTGCCTTTAATGGAACTCTTTTTCTTGCCAGAACAGTAACCCCTCTTGATTTACTGTTCAATCTGTATGAAAAACCCGACTGACCTAATTCTGCTTCAATTTTCTGTACTCGTGAGGACAGTAAATGAGCCTCCTGCAGTTAAGCAGTATTACATCTTGTTGTTGTTTCAGGAAGTTTAGAATCCTGAATCTCTTTATCAGACTACCCGCTGAATCCCATTGATGGGTAGATGAAATTGTCTGGAGAGGAGCATTATTTAAAAATGAAGATTTCTATTAACCACCACCACCACCACAGCAACAAAAAGTTAAAATTTCCTACGTTAAAGAAGTTCCTTGCCTACCTTTTCTACCCACCCCCCCAGGTGCTGAATCAAATGCATATAATTTTCCAATGTCATCTATCCAGACTATGGGGTCCTCTCCTCCTATAGTGTGTATTTTGTAGTCCTCACCTCCCTTTCATGAAAGACAGACTCTTTTGTGCTGGGGAATCTGAGATTCACTGACAAATTACTAGGCCTTTTTGGAGAAGCAGTCCTTCCCCACCTCCTCCAGTGCCCCAGTCACCTAACTCCTCATCTACCCCAAGGCACCACCAACCCCAGCTCTCCACCCCCAACTCACATCCTCTCTGTTCAGTGTGATTTAATCTCTGCAGTGTCAGCCTTTTAGTCCTAAGGTTATTTATTTAGTTCTAGTTCCATAGTTCTTTGGAGGTTTAGGGAAGAAGCAGGCATTCCTCTTAATTCAGCACCTGACTCACTTTGTCCAAGAGGGTAAACCAGAATACAAAGGATAATTTGAGTTGTAGAATATTCAAAAGAGAAAGATCTATAATAAATATAGAACTAAGAAGAAAACCAAATCCTTGGCTATCATCAAACACCAGTATAATATTTAATTTTCCCTTTAATATGGCCTAATCCTACAAAAGTAAAATTGTCTCGTTTTTTTTTTTTTCTTTAAGCTTTGTATTTGAGAAAAACATCCACGGTGGATTTTTGCAAATTAACATCCTAATTGTTAAGTTGCATTATCTGTTGTTATATTTTGAGGTTTTTGGCTTTGGGGATATTTAAGAAGTTGAATTGGATAAATGAAGTAGGCATTTGTTTCATATAGTGAAAAAAAATGGCAATAATTCCATGAGCATTCATAGTAAAAAGAATGTGGAAAAAAGTTGGGATAGTCTGAACAATTTACCAAAAGAGGAAAAGGATGGAAATTTTTTTTTTTTTTTTAACAAATTCTTAGTCTGTTGCATGATTAAACCATTTTAAAGTGCTATTTGTGATGGTATCCATAGTTAAAATAACAGGATGGTAATAATGAAAACACTAGTAATAAAACACTATGATTATAAATTATTCAGTAAATCAGAATCAATAATATGTACATGCTGAATTAAAGAGGAATCTCTCTTAAATGGTATATTCAGTGAAATCAGTGAAAAAGTAAGCATTTCTCGTACTACCATTTTAAAATTTTTGAAAAAGATAACATTTTATTTCACTCCCAAGCCAAACAACTATAAATTTTTAATTAGCACTTATTTTAATTAGGAGAAACTAGGGGTGGGAAGGGTGGGGAAGAGTATGTGGGAATCCCCTGTACTTTCTCTGCAGTTTTTCTGTAAGCCTAAAGCTGCTCTAAAAAATACTGTCTATAAAAAACACTGATATTTGGGCCATATGAAGTATTAAGATATTTTGTATCATATAAATCTCATAAACTTAAGGATAACTTAATCTTAATATATTGTATCATAAAAGTTTGCAAAACCATAATATTACTTTTAAACAGAATTCTTAGTGATAATCTTTTATTGTTGAAGTCGAAGGTTAGAAAGTGCATTTTAATTATCTACAGAATCATTGCAGTGATTTTGGTATCAGGTAGACCAGGATCCCAGTCTTGGCTCCCTTCTTTACTAGCTCTGTGAGGTTTACATGTTTAATATCTCCAAGTTTCAGTTTTCCATAAAATGGGACTATACTAGCATTTACTCTGTGTGTGTGTGTGTGTGTGTGTGTGTGTGTGTGTGTGTGTGAGAGAGAGAGAGAGAGAGAGAGAGAGAGAATTAAATAAGATTGTTCATTAAATGCTTAGTTTAACTTATTACCATTTTTATTACTATTCTTTCTTTGTTGGAATATATTCTAATATAGTTTTGCCCCAAATGTGGGGAGAGGGAGTTTTAATAATAGGTTTAAATGGCATATAATTATTTGTAAGATTAAAATGTTACTAGGCATTTTTAGGGCAGTAAATTGTTCCGTATGATACCGCAATGATGGATACATGACATAAATTTGTCAAAGCCTATAAAACTATAGCACAAAGTGTAAACCATAATGTGAACTATAGACTTTGGTTAGCAGCAGTGCTTCAATATTGATTCATCAATTGTAACAAATGTACCACAGCAATGTAAATGTTAATAAGAGGGGAAACTATGTGTGTGGGTGTACATGGGGAATTATACGGGAATTTCCTATACTTTCAGTGTAATTTTCTGTAAATCTAAAAGTTCTCTAAAAATAAGGTTTATTGTTACTAAAAAAATATTATTAGGATCCAGGTAAACTCTAAAACCAGGAGCTGATATAGGTACTAGTAGTAGGTACTAGGAGAATCCTAAATGAATGAAGAAAATGAGCTGTCTTTTATTTTTTCTCTTCTGCTTTTATTATGAGGAAGTACCTGCAGTTATATTTTTGATGATCTCTGAAATGCAAATCCCCAACATTCTTTAAATAGAAACTCTTCATTTTTAAAGACTATTAAATCTCTGGCCCCCAAACCTGATTTATAAAAAGGCTTAATTTGCTCTTTCTTTTCTCAAGCAAGCACTGCTCACAGAGGAAGTGGTTGTGGTTGTCAGGGCTCTCTCTGAATGTTTGGGGTTGGCTGCTTTCTGTGGCCTCGGTGCCTAAAACTGCTATTGCCCACTTGGACTTAACAGCTGGCATCATCAGCATGTAGGCAAGGCAGGCAAAGGGCCTGGTTGCCTTAGGACAGAACTAGAAGTTAGAAAGAAAACCGTTGTCTCAGTACTGCACTCTGGATGTACTTATTTTTTTCTCATTCAGAGTGAGCAACAGTTTGACTTTCCTCCTAGAAGTATTCTAAGTCTTCATTCCTCAAAATTAGGGAGAGGTTATGTAGAAGCTCAGAGGGTTAAGTAACATACAGTACCTGCCTGCATTAATGCAAAGGTAGCTTTTCTCTGCTTCACATCAGAGTATCTAGTTGGGTGTCAGAAATCAGCTGTCAGTACCTGGAATATATTTTGCCATGAACTTAAACCTAAGGTTTTTATCATTTAAGACTAAAATTGTAATGCGTATTCCTACCCCCCCATGTCCCTTTCCCCCAATCAATTTTATCATCTTGTTTAGACTTCAGGCTCGCATCGCTCATAGGATACAAGAACTGGAAAATCTACCTGGCTCTTTGCCACCAGATTTACGAACCAAAGCAACCGTGGAACTGAAAGCACTTCGGTTACTCAATTTCCAACGTCAGGTAATACCTTTTCCCCAGTGGATCAGTGATGTAGGAAATAAATATAATTGTTTGTAGAGTGTGATCCGTGAAGTTCCTTTAAGTCTATTCAGGATTGTTATAAAAATATAAACTTAGTAATGTAGCATGTCTTTTAGACCAACAGCATGCAGTTAAAAGTAATGAAGATGAATTGTTTATTATTCTGCTTTTCTCTTCTGTATATTTGAAACATTTTTCTCATCTTCAATAGTTTACAAAGTTAAAGTTGTGGCTTTTTGTTACTGTGTATGAAAGCTTGGAAATGAATGGGAAAGTTCATGTTTGCCCTTATCACTCCTAAGAAAAACAAGAAAGTGGTACTTTGGAACTTCTTTGTAAGCACAAATATAAAATATTAGCCATGACTATGAAAAAAAGTTTAACAAATGTGGTAGCCATTCTTCTGAATGAATAGCTCATCAATTACACATAAAACTATGTTTAGTAACTGTTGGTTATTCATCAAAACCTAAGCTTGGAGTAGAGCCACACATTGACTAAAACTTCAGTGAATTAGTCCCTGTTGTTTTTGTTATGGTTCCTAGTAATTTCTTATTAATAAAGTTAGTTTAATGATAGATGTTATAATTTCTAAATGAGTAGGAGACTAGTGGAATGAAATAGAGCTGATTTCCACTTTGGTGAGTTTTGGCTTGTGGACTCAAAAGGAGTGGGTCTCCTATTCCACAGACTGCTTCACTATGCCAAATGGAATAATGAGCATGTCATTCCCAGTCAGATGGGTTGTTTTGTTAAGGTCCTGGGGCATACACAGTAAATTATAAATGAATGACAGTAGTTTGGAAGTATTGAATTGCACAACTTGCCCTCTTGGAGGATGTGACTGAAATCACAAGGCTACACTCACTTGCTATGGTCATTTGAACTTTGGTGTACATTTGCCTTACTGGTTATAATATCACAAGGGGACATCAGTGGTGGTTAGGTACCACTTGGCCATGGGTTTGTGAGAGTAGATTTAAACTTAAATGGGGAAAAAAATACCTGAGTTCCATTTTCGTCTTTCTTAAAGGTGACTTCATGAAATGCATTAATTAATAAAGTGCTTGATAAAAATTTGTTAAATGAATGAATATTAATCTGATATACTTTCAGGAATATGATTATATTCAAATTAGCTTCATGATACTAAACTTTCATTGGTCTCTGATTTTAAAAAAATTTTTGGAAAATCTGTTATCTATGAAATTTCCCAATTAAATTCATTGCAGTTGATGCTGATTTCAGATTCAAATGAATTATTACTGTAATGTATAATCCCTATCCCCATAACCCCTACTACACCATAACATAAACTTTAGATATTATATTTATGATAATTAAAAATCAGTCCATGATATAATGTTCAATTTAACTATCTTGTAAAGATATCATTGTTAGGAATGGAAGGAAGCCACAACTGATACCTACCATCCTTTATATGAGACTCTGAATTAACATTGTTTGAATACCTACTGCTACCAGATGACAGGAATGGAAAGTAACTCTTTTATTCTTTTTGCAGAACATCATTAAATTTAATCCTTAAGTACAAAGAGAATGTTAGTATGGTATTTAAAATGAAGTAAAAATAAAATTGGCCTATTAACTAATTAACATTATTAGAATAATAAAGTAGAATGAATTAATTTAGTCAAAAGCCAGGACAACATTTACTTATTATATTTTTACTATGACAGAATTGCTTTTTATCTGAATTATTTGGAAAGAAAACGTGTACTGTCCTTGAAAACACCGCATGCGTTTGGCATGATGTCGTTCCTTCATTTAATAAAAGCCCAACTGTGATTGAGAAACTTGTGGGAGGTCCCCATTCTACTCCATTAAATTGAAATGAGAGGGCCAGGGCTCGGAAATCCTGCTTGCACTTGGGGAGTCCTCTAACTGTCTCCTCCTGACAGCTGCGACAGGAGGTGGTGGCCTGCATGCGCCGGGACACCACCCTCGAGACAGCTCTCAACTCTAAAGCTTACAAACGGAGCAAGCGCCAGACTCTGAGGGAAGCCCGCATGACGGAGAAACTGGAGAAGCAGCAGAAGATTGAGCAGGAGAGGAAACGCCGGCAGAAGCACCAGGTACTCGGACCCCGTCTGAGTTTCCGAGGGCTGCCATAACAAATTACCCCAAACTGGATGACTTAAAACAGCAGAAATTTACTCCCTCACAGTTCTGAAGTCTGGATGTTCAAAACCAAGCTGCCCCCAGAGTTGGTTTCTTCTAGAGCAGGGGTTCTTAACCAGGGGTCCACGGACCCCCAAGGGGTCCATGGAAAGATTTCAGGGGGTCTTTGAGCTTGAATTGAAAAAAAAAATCAACTTATTATCTTTATTTTCTTAACCTCTAACTGAAATCTAGCATTTCCTTCAATCATGAATGTCAGCAATAAATTAAGTAGTATTCACTTCACATCACATTACAGTTGTTGTGTATCTCGAAAAATCACGCTCATCCATACTTCAAAATTATGGTAGTTGTTAGACCCGATGCCAATTGAGTGCCTCTACATTCTGAGAAGGAGTCGTGGTTTTTACCTGACTGGCAAAAGAGGTCCATGGAACAAAAAAGGTTAAGAACCCCTGCTCTAGCGGCTCTGAGGGAGAAACCTTCCTGTGCCTCTCTCCTGGCTTCTGTAGGTTGCCTGCAATCCTTGGCATCCCGAGGCTGGCAGCTGCATTGCTCCAGTCTCTGCCTCCGTCGTCTCATGGCCTTCTTCACTGTTCCTCTGTGTGTCTCCAAATCTTCCTCTCCTTTTTCTTATCAAGATACCAGTCATTAGATTTAGGACCCCCCACAAGCCCAGGCTGATTTCATCTCAAGAGTGTTAACTAATTAAATCTACAGAGACCCCATTTCAAAATAAGGGCACATTCTGCCGTTCCGGGTAGACGTAAATTTGGGGAGGGGCAGCCACTACTCAACCCATTACAGACCCTGTGCTTTTGAAAAATGGACCATCGAGGGTCGTGGGGAGATCACAGAACAGAAAATTTCCTTAGAAGTGGCATAGTCCAATCACACTTTTTTATAGAGGTGAACACTTACCAAGACAGGTGTGTGAGGGACCTGCCCAGGGCCACACAATTGGTCAGTAGCTGGTTGAGGTGTGAGATCACCTTCCTTGAATCCCGGTCAGGTGTTGTGGTCACAACTCACGGTGTCTTAGTTTGCCAGGTACTATGGCTGATACCACAAAATAGGTTGACTTAACCTCGGGAATTAATTGGCTCATGGTTTCAGAAGCTTGAAGTCCAAACCCCAGGCATCAGCGAGGCCATGCTGTCACCCCAGAATCTGTAGTGACCTGGTGCTGGCTTTCCACAACCCTTGGGGTTCCTTGGCCTTCGTCTCTCCACCTCCCATCACATGTGGACCTCTCTCAACTTGTGTCTGCTCTTACGGTTTCCTCTGACTTCCAGCTTTGGGCTCCTCCCTGTGGCTTTCTCTGTCTCTGGCTTCTGATTTCATTCCTTTATAAGGTATCCAGTAATATGATTAAGATCCACCTTTTTTAAGTTGGCTACACCTTCAAAAGGTCCTATTTACAATGGGTTCACACTCATAGGGACACTGATTAAGAATATTTGTTTGTTGGGGTATATAATTCAACCTACCACACATAGGCACCTGTTGCCTGCTTGGCATGGGTGGGTTTCTTAGTGCAAAACCCTGGAGAAAGGGAACCTGGAGAAGAAAAGAAGTGAGCAAAATGTTATTTTTATAACAGATATAAATATAGTACCCTGGGTTCTTTAGAGAGCCCAGTTAGAGATTTCACAGGGGCAAATATTTTTAAAGCATTCTTTTCTAGGAGTATGGAAATATTTTGATGTCAGATTTGATTTTGTATCATAATCCTATAAATTTCATGTTTGTTTTTCTGTCCCTAATGTAGTGCTCAGCTTACTTTTATAAAAAAATGTTGGATTTTATTGTAAATAGGGTATACATTTCCCTCTTTTATTTAAAGAGGAGATGCAGATTATGCACCTTTTGGCTTTGTGCAAACTTATTTCAAGTCGCGATTGAATTACCTAAGCATATTGAAGTTAAGACAGAAGAAACATTCCTTTTTTTCTTTTCAGAAGGTATTCTTTTTATTTTTTAAACAAAAATTATTTGGAAGATTTTTAAATAGGATCGAATATTCCATTTACAACATGAGGATTCTTAAGAGTGACACATCATTTTCAGTAATAAACTCATATAACAAGGGAAGTATTTCCAGGCATCCATCTTCAAAATGCACTCACTATTATCATGACCATTTTCAAAAGCAGTTTGCTTGCTTGTTAAAACATCTTTAGGGGAGCGGATGTAGCTCAAGTGGTTGAGCGCCTGCTTTCCATGTATGAGGTCCTGGGTTTGATCCCTGGTACCTCCTGAAAAGAAAGAAAGAAAGAAAGAAAGAAAGAAAGAAAGAAAGAAAGAAAGAAAGAAAGAAAGAAACGTTCCTTTTATAATATGATTCTCTCTGGAAATAGAGTGATTTGCTTTAAATGTTATCATCGCTATTATTTAGATTTCTCTCAGTCTTCCCGTTTTTATATGGCCACACCCTCCAGGTGAGAAGGCTTACAACAACAACAACAAAAAAACAAACTTTAAGAGGTGAATACTCAGCCTATACCTCAGCTACGGAGACACACCAGGGCACTGGTCTCAAAACAGATTCTAGTTTTTCATTCTTGTTAAATACACACTAAGAGTTTTCCTACTTTGAAACGTCATAGGACATTTGGAAATGGATTTTAAGTATCTTTATTCACACCTTTGGATCCTTTTAGGAATACCTGAACAGTATTTTACAGCATGCAAAAGATTTTAAGGAGTACCATCGGTCTGTGGCAGGGAAGATCCAGAAGCTTTCCAAAGCTGTGGCAACCTGGCACGCCAACACTGAAAGGGAGCAGAAGAAGGAGACAGAGAGGATCGAAAAGGAGAGAATGCGGAGATTGATGGTAAGGGACCCCCTCCCCCACTGGAACCCAGGAAGATGCTCACTTCACATCCATTCTGTGTTGAGAAGGTTAAATATGGGGGTAGTAGAAGGAGAAAGAGAAAGTGCTTATCAAAAAATATTAAGAAGTTTCTCTGAACTTAAGGAGGATGGAGTAAAACATCTTCTCTTTCCTAAACACTGAATGTCACAATTCTAGGGCATAACTGATGAGTACAGTATATATGTGCCCTAGGGTGGCATTGCTGTTCAGATTATAGCTTCTCACATAAAGCAAGGTACAATATTTTTCATAACCAGACATGAAAGGATGGGAATGTAGTGCTTTTTAAAATATTGCCTCCTTGAGACTAATGACGCAAGTCATTTCGAAGGAGTAACTCATTAAGTTGTATCTTTGAAACTCAAAAGGTCTTTTTTTGCAGCCTCTTGTGTTTATTTTTTTTTTTATGGCAGAAACTATTCTCTAATAGTGTAAACAGTGATTTTTAAAAATTTTAATTTTGAAATGTTTCTTTTTTGGTAATAGCTGTGTTATTGTCAAAGGCCATTCATGGATCATTGCTTTTGCACTATGTTCTCTTTTAATGGACACTCAAACACAGAAGGGATTGGTTTACATCATTAGCCTAAGTGTTTGGTCTTATTGACCATGTTCTTTGTGATGGACCCTCAGATCACACCTGGTTTTTAGAAAAGTATGTGTGATCCATCTTGATAAGGGACCTTCAGATTCTCTCTGGGACATAATGTCTGAAGAGATGATGATGAAGTCATTAGCCTCTGTCCATAATTTTGTCCTTGGAAAATTCTCAGTGATACTGTCTTCCTTGCTAGTATGCTTTTTGTTTTCATTAATTTTTTTAATTACAGAGAGTAAAAACTATATTTTAAAAGGCTCTGTGTCCAGGTACGACTTAATCTTACCACCTTCTGGCTTCCACTTCTTTGTTGGGAAGGAGGGGGCAGTCCAAGAGATTTCTAAATAGCCAGTGAGACCATTTTATAGTAATTTGAACAGTAAGCAGTCAAATTTGTCTGATTCAACTGAAGTGAAACTATATTAGAACTTCAGAAACAGATTGGTTTGACACTAATGATTAGGCATTTGCAAATCATTAATTTTTGCAATTAAATGATGGAATATACAGATAATAGAGAAACTGAAGGTTTTTTTTAATCACTCTTTCTTCAAGTGAGATCAACCATAACCAAAAGTAATTAGAGTTATAATGGCATTGGAAGCTTATGCTCATCCACGGGGCAGACAGCGGCTAGACTGAGTGATGAAATTGCTCTCACTTGGGCAAATGCGAGAGTGACACCCTGGACTGAAGATCCTAAGCTTTTCTGTAACAGAGCTGCCTCTTGAAGATTTTGCAGCATGCTTCTTTTATCCTGAGAAAAATATTTTGGATGTCCTTTTATTAGGATGTATACAAAAGATTTCTCTTGGAATGATTCAAAGTCCTTCCGTGCTTTTATTCCATTTAACCTCATAATGTTGCTTAATGGGAGGTGGGGGTGGGAATTACTGTATCTGTTTCATTGCTGAGCAAGACCAGACCTCTCATGCTAAATGACTATCTCCAGTCACTGAGACTCATCATTCAGTCCAGGTTGGTGACAAAAATCTCCCAAATTTGATCTGTCCTATCAACTACAATATTTGTAGTGTCAAAAAAGTTGCTTTGAATTATAAAAAGTTATTTGTTAAAAGCCTGTTTGATTCCTTGTCATTAGAGGTATTTATTAAAGTATTTATGAATGAAAGGATATTATGTCTGGAATTTGCTTCAAGAAAATCCAGTTTGAGGCTGGGGAAGAATTTGGAAGGCAGAAGGTAGCGATGGAACAGGAGTGACCATCAGTTGATTTTTGTTGTTTGGTGTTGTTTATATGAAGGTTCACTAAACCATTCTCTCTACTTTTGATTGTATTAGAAATTTTCCAGAATATGAAGTTAAAAAATAAACTTCATTTGGTGAATTGTCAAATTTAAACATTTTTTTTTTGCATGCATTTCAAAAACATAGAAGAAAAAGGTGCTGACTCAAAGTGCTTGATCACACCACACATCCTTGCAGCTGGACCTAGAGTGGGACTGTGCATCCTCACTTTGTCGGGAACCCCATTCTTCTGGGACTGAGGCATCACCCTTCCCTGCCTGCTCCCCCAGACCCAGACTATGTGTGATGGCTTGTGAAGCCTGGCTCAGTGTTTTTCTCCAATCCCCACCAAAGTTGAGGCTGTCAAGGGGAGGGATGACTGGAAAATGGATTCTCTACCAACTTTCCTTACGCCCTTCCCATACTCTTTTTTCCTTACTAGGCTGAAGATGAAGAGGGCTATAGAAAACTGATCGATCAAAAGAAAGACAGGCGCTTAGCTTACCTTTTGCAGCAGACTGATGAGTATGTGGCCAACCTGACCAACCTGGTTTGGGAGCACAAGCAAGCCCAAGCAGCCAAAGAGAAGAAGAAGAGGAGGAGGAGAAAGAAGGTGAGGTGTCCCCGTGGCCGCTGCTGAGTCGCAGGTGTATTGGCAGTGCGTATCAAGGCATGTGCTACACCTGAATAGGTACTGCTTGTTGTATTCATGGAAGGCTTAGATCAGGGCTTCTGAACCTTTCTTGTTCCACGGACCCCTCTGCCAGTCAGGTGAAAACCTGGGCCCCTTCTCAGAATGTAGCGGCAGATAGTTTTATGACACTCAACTAGCGTCAGGTCTAACAACTGCCATAATTTCGAAGTATGGGTGAGCGTAAGCAATTTTTTCGAGATATGCAACAACTGCAATGTGATATGAAGTGAATACTACTGTAATTTATTGCATACATTCATAAGTGAAGGAAATGCTAGATTACAGTTAGAAGGCAGAGAAAATAAAGATAATAAATTGATTTTTTTTCAATTCAAGCTCACAGACCTCCTGAAATCATGGACCCTTTGTGGGTCTGTGAATCCCTGGTTAAGAACCCCTGGCTTAGATGACTGAATTGCAACAATTAGATGGGTATAGGGTGAAAAAGTTGATTAGGTTTATTAGACCATATTAGACCACATACCAGAGAGGAGGGCATAATGGGTGGATGTATTCAACTGAAAATACTCAGTCCTTACTTCCATTGTTTGGTAACATGGTTAAAAATGAAATATCTTGTGAAGTAATGGGAAACATAGGAAGTGTAAACACACATGCAGACACACGCATGTACGCATGCATGTGTGTGCGCACACACATGTAAAAGATGGATCTAATAAGTGCTCACTTAAGTTTAATGCCAGTGTTGCCGGAAACTGCTGGATTAAGAAAGTGGAGTGAAAATTAAGAAATGCAGTGTACAGCTTGAAAGAAGCCAGAGGAAGATGTAGGAGATAGCTTTGGGATACTTTTGAGCATCTTACAGCCTGGTTATTTGGACAGATGGCTACGCCAAAATAGTTCTGTTGCCCTGGTGTTGCAGCAAGGTATGTGTGCAGATAAGGGTTTTCAGTAGTTAGCAAAAAATAGTCTTATGTAAAATAGATGCTAATTATCATGAAAAGTGAAGGGTAAGATTTAGAATCTCTGCTATGAAGATATTATATTTCAATTTAGAGTAATCTGATAAGTCAAACTGTGAACATAGTTCATCTCTGAAACTAAGTATTCTCTTAATCTAGTTTTTAGTTGATATTTTGTTTACATGATAATTTCTGATTGGGCTGCGACCAATTGAGGGTTTGTAGCATTTAATCATTTATTCTCTACACTAATAATTGAACAAAATGTTTTTCAAAAAATAATTAATTTCATGGCTCCTGAATTCTTATCCCTGTTTCATAATTAAGGAGGAGGAATAAATGATTGAGAAGGCACCTTTTTCCACCTGATTTCTTTAGTATAAGATAGCTCACCCCATTGTGAACATGAACAGGGAATGACTCAGGACTTGAATTTAGATATTTAGTTGGTGAGGAATACCTCATTTTCTTGTCAGTGTGGTATTATAGACTTTGAAAAATTCCAGCTCCCGAATTCTGACTTAAAAGACATATTCAGGCTTAGTGAAGAACACATAGGCAAACAGATACAACTCTATAATATTCTATAAGTGGACCCAATTAAATGACAGTTTTAGAGGTTGTTGCAGAAATTTAAAAGGTCACTGTTAGGGTTTTGTTTACTAGAGGTCATATTCTACATTTCTGTGTGACTAAAAGTTAATGGCTCTGATTTGAGCTTCTGACTTGCAATTAATAGATTTCTGTCATGATATTAGATAGTTGTATCATCATAGGCAAAAAGGATATAGAGTTGAGTGTTAATGATTATGCCTATATTTTTAATCTGTTAATCTGTACAGGGCAGAGACCTGTCAAAATATTTTTCATGGTGTGGTCTGCTTTACTTGATCTATAGGTTGACTCTTCCAAACTCTTGCCTGCAGGTTGCATTCACTCAACAAATATTAACTGAGCACTTACTGGGAGCTAGGCATCGTGTTAGACCATGGGGGTCGGGGGGAGGAGCAGGACGGGGGAAAGAGAGGAAGAGATACATTAATCAAATATGCACCAAATATATCTTATAAACTGTGATAAATGCTATGAAGGAGAATTAGGAGTCAAATTGGGAGAGAGGGCTGCTTTCCCAGCAAATGAGTAAGTAATAGGTACCAAAGCAAATACAGTCTGCCTTGTGGATATCTCTGGGCATCTGCTGACGCTCTTACATGATTGAATGTGAAGAATTATTATTTTAGGATCAGCCATCTACTTTTTCCCTTGCATGCTCTAAGGCTCCCTCACATTCGAACAGTTCCTCTCATCAGCAGGACTGAGGAGAAAGCTGTATTTCCTTCCTTGGCCACCTTGCTGGGAGAAGTGGGATAAAAGAAGAAAAAAGAAACTGGGCACCTTCCTTATCCTTCCTGGAACCCATCTCTTTCATGGGGCTTCAAGGCTTAGTTCAAAGTGAATTACCCGATTCCAGATGCACCTTTATTCAAGTGCAAAGAAAATGGATGCTTTCAAAAGCTGATTATTTGATATTTTGGATTTTCTGTAGTTCTTCTCCCCTCCATTAGAGTGAAAGATTGAGAGTTACTTGTTCTAACTTCTCTGTAATGGAAGAAAATTTCTGTGTCTATTAGCTCAACATTCTCTGCTATCCCTTTCAGCATTTTCCCACAGTATTAAATATTAAGCTGTGCCTAGCTGCAGATTTTTTTACGTTAACTAAGGCATCAGTGAACCTTTATTTTGAGAAAAGCTGCTCTGCCCAATGAGCCCATAGGGTTGAGCTAGTAGCAACATTTATAGGACAACTAAAATACAGAGAACTCTAAGAACTGTACTATTCAAAATGGGTATGGTTGACCTTGTTATTTAATTCGAAAAGGGTTACTTTTCCCTTCAGTGTTCAACTAGTGTACAATTGTTAGGAATTGGCCCCAGTGTAACAGAGAAGGCCTTTTCCTTTCTTGTGGGGTTTATTGTGTTTACTTGTCAGTGAATAATAGGTGGGCTTCCTTTAACATGTCATGACCTTGTTTAATTTTCTCTTCTCACTATTCGAGCCATTTCTATGCTGTATCCATTTATAAATCAGTTAGAATCTTCTCGTTCACAGACTCGTCTTCCATTAATTCCCTTGAAATGGAAGAAAAGAGGTAAACTCTGTGTACCTACTTGCAGGAGGAATAATTTTTAAAGCACTGAAAAATTTGGTTATGTGAAACCAATCTTCAGGGTTACAGGATGAATGTGCTCTTATGTGCTATTAGCATGACCCTGATATCTCTGTCCTCTACCTTGGTTCTTCCCTAACATCTACATGGTGAAAATGGGACAAACAAGGATGGGACTAGATAAAGCTACCAGGGTTTGTACAAATAGGATCAAGCATGCTAAATTAGTAAATTAGACCCTTGTCCAAATTATGTTGTCATATGCAACCTCTTAAATTCATAGCTGCATAATAAAGCACATCATACTAATTTGCAATTATTCCTTTGTAGGATATTTCATTAAAAGATCTCTTACCTAGTGTTTCAGTTTCTTCATCTGTAAGGTGATGGGAACAGTACCTACCTCATAGATTTGTTGTGAGGATTATATGGGAAAGCTTATCTTAAGCATTTATCTGGCACATAGTAAGTGCTCAATAAATATTAATTATTTTAGCATGCAATTCTGTAGCAGAAATGTTGCATCATGATTGTTTAAATGTGGTCATAAATTATTTTGGAAAAAAATCTTATTTGCATATTGTTTATGATGTTGGATTTTTTTTCCTAAATTGAGGATAAATTGGCTATTAGTAGGTAGTGTGTCTTTTAGGACAATGTCAGATTCTTTTACTATTAAAGCATGCAAGAGAAAAAATGAGGATTTGGGTAGATTCTCCTTACTACTCCCCTCCCGCAACTCCCACAAAGATAATTTTTAAAATATGTGTCCTCTAATTTACAGTGGCTCTAGGTGATAATCAGGCATTTTTGGCAGCATTTTAGGAGTAGATTTTCTGTAACTGTGGTTAGGAGCTCATGCCAGAAGTATCTGCCCTTCTGCTTAAAAGGCTGGATATTTCAGGGGTTCAGCTTCCAGAGCTGTTGACTTCAGGCCAAAAATAAATATTTAATTCCACATTCCAAATTTTCCAATGGGAGGTATACCAGCAGAACTACGCTCATGTTATTTATTTGTGACATTGCTTGGAAAGCCACGATACTAATGGACATTTTCAGGGAATGCATTGTGCCATGCTGGGCCAGGTGTCTTTTTCATGGTGGTGCCTGCCTTACTCGCTAAAAGTTCTTGTTTTTCTCTCTTGCTCTCATTAACCACTTATTTATTATTTATTATAAGTAAATCTTAGGACTGTGAAGTTGTGGAGGGGGTACCTTCCTGGCATAATGTATGGATGAATGTACTGATAGAAAATGTGTTTTTATATTTTTTAGGTATCAGAGGTCAGAAAAGCCCCTCACATAATTTTTGGTGGAAAGAGTATGAAATGCAAAGTATGAGTGTTGTTAAGACATTTGTTTTAAATTCAGTTACTCTTCTGATTCTTCTCAATTCTTTTCTTACTTTTCCCCTAAAGATGATAGCGTGTTTTACAGCTTTCCTCTGCAAGGAGATTTTCATAGGCGTAAGAAAGGTTCTAAGGTAAATCTGCACATTCGCCTGTAGAGACTGATGTCAGCATAGGTGAACACAATACCACAGTGATTAGATTTATTTGATTAGCTCAGTGTCAAAATGAGTGAAACCCTAAGTTTGGATTAAGGTCCTGCTTAACTGGATTGACCAGTTACTTGAGTGAAAATATTCCAGTTGGCTTTCTCTGCATGATACAACCAACGTAATGTGTGATGCCTGTTAATTTGATATTCCTGTGCATTTTTTAGCCTGATCACCTACCTTAATGCTCAAAGGTCCACTTAAATGACAGGGAAAATAACCCAAGTGGTTTCTGAAAGCTTAGGTTTCCACTGAAGCAGAATGAGTCTTTAAGATGCCAGCATATTTGAATGTTGTTTCAGCATATTACAACAACACCTGCTGAGGGATAAAATGCCTTCACTTTGTAATATAGGTTATAAAATATTTGGTATCAAACTGTTTCTGTTCAAAATGAGACTGTTTGTAGCCTGTGTTGTTGTAACTTAAGAGCCTCACTGAAGTCTATTTTCTTGAGTTCAGCTTAGATGGGATTCCCATACTTAGGACCCATTTCCCTCCTTGGCCCTGCTGTTGGCTGTTTTATATGGCTTCTATAAGGAAGATGGGTAGCCATGTACATGCCTCTGTGATCTGTGAACATTCCTTAATGGAGGGTATGGATTGACTTTGGCCTTGGAAATTGGGAAACCAAGTTGTCTTTTATGATATTCCATGCCCCTTTACATGACTGGTTAATTACCCCTCTCCCCCCGCCCACCATGAGCATAATTGGCTCCAACTCTTTGCAGGTAGGAAGAAGCCATTGCAGGAATTCCTTTAGTTCCGTTATGATTAATGTATGAACTGCACGTGTTCTTTTTTTTTAACCAATGGAAGTAAGCTCGCACATCAGCCAATAATATTGATAGCTTGTATTTGTAATTACATGACACAGATAACTGCATGTAAAACTCCCTCAAGTGGCAGGAGATAATGGTAGCAGCTGCTATATATCAGCACCAGGCCATTTCACCAGGTGCTCAGAGAGTACATGTACAAGGTTAGTTCAAACAGAAACATCAGTCGTGGCCTATTTGGAGTTAATTTTGAACAACACAAAAAAACCGGAGGGACTTTTTTTCTTTAAGATAAGCACCAGTTTGATGTTAAGAACATGGATTCCTGGAAGCAAAGCTACTGGAGATGGCCATCAAACTGAAAGAATCCAAAGCATAATGGGAGAACTTGACATGCCTTGCCATAGAGTAGACTGCCACCTGCCTTCCACCTCATATAATAGTATAGAATTGGGTATGAGTACAGGGCGTCTCACAGGAAATCTCATTGAGCGCTTATACAACAAGAGATTTTGCCTGTGTGTTCTGAACTGTTTTGTGACTTTGCAAGTACATCAGCACCTAATTACAATCATAATAATTCATTAGGTATATGTTAAGTGGACGGCATTGTTCTTGGTGCTTTCATTCATTTCTTCCTTCCTTCGTTCATTCACCAAATATTTTAGTATCTTCTTGGTGTCAGCACTCTTAGGTATGGGAATACATTGGTGAACAAAACAGACAGAAATCCTTGGCCTCGTGATTTTAAGAGGCAGTTTCCAGACAAAATTGTAGCCACTCTTAATATAAGCATAAAAAAACAGCCCTTGGATTAGCATTGATGGCTTTTGTGTGGGGAGATTCAAGTTTGCAACATACATCATATTACATGTAACGTTGGATTGTATGTATTGGATTAGTGACCCAGTTCCACAGCTGCCCTCTGAGGTAGTTACTGTTATCATCCATCCCTCTTTAGCAGAAGAGGGAACCAAGACATAAAGAGAAAATTTTCTCAAGATCACACAACTGAGGTCCCTTGCACTTAGTGGCAGAGCTGGGCTTCAAACTCAGATTGTCTTAATTCCAGAGCCTACTTTCTTAAATCTAATATTGCATTGCCTCTCGAATTTGATATCTAATGGAATTGTTAAAATTAGTTTAAGGGATTTTAAGTAATGAAATGGCCCGAGTATGAGACGGTTTTAGACAACACACCAGGTAGTCTGTAGTATATTCATATGAGATGATCCTTTAGAATAGTTTTGCTTCTCTTCGTTTATGTGCTTCAAGCCTTTCCATGTACTCTTCAATGACATGGTGATCCATTGACCCCCTGGGAGATATATGAAATTGTCTTATTCATTGGGTCTCATATGATTGTCTTTATTGGCCAAATTTGTAGCTTATTTCTGATTTATGGAAAGATTAGTGGGATTAATTGGATTTCTCCCATTAATGAAAACAGTCACCTGAGTAGAGTGCCTAAGAATTCCAGAAATGGAACCTTCAGGGCCTGATGGCAGGGACAGTTTCTTTTTTGAGCCTAGGGGTTCTGCCATTGTTCACATTGTTTACTGTATATCTCTAACCAAGGTCGAGGATTTGAATGCCAGTCTGTCCTTTTGAGCTTGTAAATATTTTCAGTTTGGGGTGACATAAACAGAAAATTAAATCTTGGGAAATTATAACTGAAAGGAGTATTTTATGTCCTACTCGTTGATAGAAACTACATTTTTATGTCTTGTGCCAGGGCGTACATACATATATATATTTTTGTAAGAAAGTTATACTGTAAAAGAGCTCCAGCAAAGTTCAAGCATTTATAGAAATGAGTTTCTTCAGTGTGGATAATAGACTGGATTTTCAGTGTTAAACATTTTCTGTTAAAGCAGTTTTGTCAGGAAACAACTGAGTTGTTTTCATAGAAAGCAAATATGTATTATAGACTCAATGTCTTAAGTCAACAAAGTTGAGTTAATATTGATTATGTGTCATGATATATATATATTTTAATTAACTAAATGGTCCAGGGGAGGAAAGCTTATTTTCTTAAATATCTTGATAAAGGAAATGATTAATTTTTTTCTTTTCATTTTAATACTCAGAAGTAGTATAGATTTTCAACAATAACTCTAAAATAAGGATGCCATAAAGGTGATATTAAAGATTTCTCTTGTTAGAGGGGTTGTCACAAATATAAAAAATTTTAGACTACTTTGTATCTATTAGAGATGAGACTCAGGTATGTAGAAAATGCAGCATAATCCTAGCTTTTCATTTAGGCTGTCTTTGAGGCACATAGAGGTTAATGGACTAAGATATTGGAATATTTAAGAAATGGTAGCTGGCAGAATTTTCATGAGATCACAGTATCTGCATTATATTTTCCCATATACTGTATGGGGAAATACTATCCATCATGAAAGCCAATTAGGTAGAATGAAAAACATCCAGAGAACGCACAGAATTTTGCATTATTATGCATTTTTATGACCTAGGAGCAGTGCACGGCTTGTTCTTGTTGGGCAGTTTTAGGTCGTTGCTCTTCAGCAATGACAAAAACTTGCTTAGGGGATAGGAAGATTGAGTTAATCACGTCAGAACTTGTTTTCACAGTGCCAAGCCCGGGAAGAACATTTCAGAATCTGACCGCTCTCCCGATGCTGCCACGTCTTAGGCTCACGATCTACAAGCCTCTCGTGTGCTGACCTCGGACCTTACCTGGCTTTAAATGACTCTCTGCAAGTTGTTAATAAAATGCACACAGCCTCAGATCGGGAAGAGAAATAGAAATAAAAGGCATTGATGGTCAGGCTTTGTTAGATGGTGATGGGTAGTCATGAAATACTGTTACGTAAATCCTTCCTGTGCCCGTTTTCTTGATTTACCCATAACATTTAACATGGCTGTTTTGCAGAAGGCTGAAGAGAATGCCGAGGGAGGGGAGTCTGCCCTGGGACCAGATGGAGAGGTAAGGGATTTTTAACCATTGCTACTGTGCCCTGCTGAATGGAGTCCCTTCTGTACCTTCCAGCCCAATTCTCTGTGTATAAGTTTTCTTTTTCCTCACCTATTCATTTTCAAGTAAAAATAGTAGTACATTAGCATAGTCAAAAATTAGGATTGTGTAAAATGACATATAGGGAAAAGTTATCTTCCTCCATCTCAGACTACCGATCAACTAATATTAAGTTTCTTGTATACCACTCCAGACTTTTCTGTGTACATATAAGCATATGTTGAAGAATACATAGAATATGTAAGAATCTTAGGTGATTCTATAATTACGTTTGCACAGTAAACAATACAGAAGCATTGAAGTATGGCCCAGATTCCCTAGTTTATTACTAGTTTGAAATTATAAAAATACACATGGCAAACAATTCGCATATTTGGTAAAATTATTTTTTGTCATTTTCTATAGGTTTACAATACAGTTTCTCTTTGTATATTCATCAGCGGATTCCTAAATTTTAGTTACTACTATTGCCAATATTCTCCAGAAGCATGCGAATACAATTTTATTTATTGGATTTTTTTCTGAAAACTAGGGTTTTGTGCCAGTGATTCACAATGAGGAGGCATACTCCAAGAGCAGGATGCGAAGGGAATTTTTTCAAACTGCCTTCCCCTTCTCACAGATTGTGAAAAACCTGCTTGGAGGATTAGGTTGGGCGGGGGTTTGCCCCTTCCCCTTCTAGAACCATTGTGCTTGCAAGATGTACTGTATTGTGAATGTGAACAGCCTGGATGCCGAAAAAAGGTTGAAATTACTATTGTATGCAGAAACCTCTTGAACAATAAATGTTGCTTAACCACTATAATCCATCACAAGGAAGGAAAGGATCAGGATAAGTGTCTAATGTGTAAGAAACTCACAGTAGGCTGGGATAGGGGGAGAATACCATATATTAGAGCACTTAGAAACAACTCTAATTTGTAAAAGCCTCGCCTTACCTAAGCATGCCTCACATTGGTCTGTAATTAACCAGTGCACAGGGAGGGATTTAACATGTTAGTGTAATAGTGCTCTTACCTCTTATTACCTCTTGGGAAAATTAGCTACTGCTCTTGGGCCTGTGACATACACCTTTTTTAATCCCCTCTTGATCTTAACATGTGTCTTCTGTTTGCTGAAGTTTGCAAAGTGGATATCTTGCTCAGTTTGTTTTGAAATAATGTTCTTTTTACACTCTGCTGTGCTCATTCAGTGTTTTTTTCCAAAGTTCTAATTCCAGCCACAGTGATTTCCAATTTTCCTTGAGGCATGACATAAGCAATAAAACAAGCTATATTATAATAGTTAAAGATAATGGAATATGATTTTTCCAAGGGAAATGATGGCAAATGGTAGATTTCCTTCTTTATCTTGTGAGTGTATAGATGACCTTTTACATTCATGAGGATGAAGCGTCATCTTAGCATGGAAAGTAATGGTGTTTGCAACCATTGCTTAGCACACATAAAAGAATTAAAAGAGACCGCCGGAGTATGCCTCTTCCTTTTTTAAAGGTTATTTTTGTGAATAATCACGAATGTATTATTTCTTATTCTGACAGTGCTTTGTGAGAGAATAGGGGAAAAGAACCACTGTTTTTGGCATTTCCTACAAGAAACAGAAGATAATCTACAGCATACCGTTTGGTTTTTTTTCCCTATCATTCTTGCTGAACTCGAGTTCAGAATAAGTTAGGAAAAATTCTTTGGAATTAATGAATTGTCTAAGCATTCAATTTTATTACTTTTAAGGAGATAGATAACTTGAACTACTGACAAATCAACTGTTTCCAAACAGAGGTCTTGCCTGGGGATCTGTTCCTAGAAAAATGGTCATCCTGTAATCAGAAGCATTTGTTTGCGTAAGATTCCTTCATTTTAGGCCTTTTAAAACAATGTGTTGCCTGAAGTAGGCTAAACAGAGCCTCTGCAATTTCATTTTCTCTCTTAATTTTCTGAGCAAGCCATTTTTCAGAGAGAGTCTAGAAATAACCTTCAGCTAAGTCTTGGTTGATTCGCTGGGTTTCAGATGAGCAGAGCTTTCTTCTTTATCATGCTACACAAACCAGCAGTTGGGTTAGTTAGCTGGTGGTTTGGTTTTGGCTATGGGACCCTGGTTTTGCGGAAGCCTAATCAACCACTAATGAGATTCCTTATTTTAAGAAGGGAATATATTCATAGGCTATTGGCTAACTCATCATAGCTCCAGGAGAGCTGGGGAATCTGATTCAGGGCTACACTTAATGTTATACTGTACAGCAGGTCTAGCTACACAGAGGAGGCAGTAGCTTGGCACAGCCAATACCTCTACACCAGCATTGCAGCCACTGTTATCTGCCCTTGCAGCAATGTTCCTCTTGGTCCCCAATTCCTTGAATTGCTAGCTCCTAATTCAGAGCCTTGGTGAGTACATCCAGTTGATGGAGCCAAGGTCTTGTGTCTGTAGCCTAGCTGCAAAGGAGGCTGACAATTTCAGTTCCTAACGTGAGAGGTGGCTTCCCACTTCCCACCAAGACTCAGTAGGTGGGGAAATCTCCAAACACAGAAAGAGATTTCAGATGCCGGGCAGCCAAAAAGCTGAGAAATGTTCACCACAGAAGTGGGAGACCATCTCAGCCTCAGGAGATGATGTGTGTTTTCCTCCTTTCTAGCCGATAGATGAGAGCAGTCAGATGAGTGATCTCCCTGTCAAGGTGACTCACACGGAAACCGGAAAGGTCCTTTTTGGACCAGAAGCACCCAAAGCAAGTCAGCTGGATGCCTGGTTGGAGATGAATCCTGGGTAAAGCAGAAACTTTGGTGTTCTTTTGGCTTTTTATTTCTGTTGCCCTGGTAAAATCTTGAAATTAAAACCACATGGCCCCTCCTGAAATGGATGAAATTGACATTTGCATTTATCATTTGCACATAGAACATGTCAGTTACTTTGTGGGTACATATCTTGTTTTATAATTCAAAGAACCAATCTCCTTCCTGTTTCCCATTCCTTTTCCTGTAGCTATGAAGTTGCCCCTAGATCCGACAGTGAAGAGAGTGACTCTGATTATGAGGAGGAGGTATGTGTGAACGGTCGATCCTCATTATTTTGCATTTGTGAATTCACCTACATGTAAAAATTTTTGTAACCCCCAAATCACTACCTAGTTGAGAGGTGGAGGGTAATGAATCCTTTGCCAAGTTGACAGTCTTTATCTCAGTACTCAGAAATGTGTCATGTGAAGCAGCCACAAAAAGCTGCCTGCTTACAAACTCCAGTTCCTCTACAGAAAACGCATGTGGGATCATGAAAGTTCCACCGGTATCATCAGAGATAGCACTTTTATGAGAAGGAGGATGTTAAGATCTCTGGCTTTGAAGAGAGGGATATAGAATTTTGCTAAGTAAATGAAAGCAGATGTGGTCTGCAGGACTCTTTAATAAACAGCTAATGATAAATATCCATCTTTCCTGCATGATTTTGCATATTTATCCCTTATTGCTCTGATTCAGTGATTTAAACAGCAATGGAATTGTATACTGCCTGGTTTAAACAGTCGGTAAATTCACTTCCTCTCTTAGTTGTATTTTACTTACTTCATTTGTGAAGTCGAAGGCTGTTTAATCTGTTTTCAGGAAATGCCAATCACAGAGATTCCCTTGTTAGAATGTGATTTCTCTCGTATCTTTCTTCCTTAGGATGATGAAGAAGAGTCTAGTAGGCAGGAAATGGAAGAGAAAATTCTTCTGGATCCCAACAGTGAGGACGTTTCTGAGAAGGACGCCAAGCAGATCATTGAGTACGTATCTCTCAGAGTTTGCCCCCTTTGAAATGGGATTCATGACGATGATGCTTTATGAATTTTCTTTTAGAAAAAATTACTTAAGGAAGGAATGGGACTTCCTGCCCACACGCCACTTGCCGCCAGACACCAGGGCTTTATGCAGCTCATCTCCTTCCTTCGGTCCTCTGCTCCCTCCTGAGGCACCCCCTGCAGCTCTGGCTCACTCCTGAGCTGTACACCTGCCATTTGCACTTCACTTCCAGATTGAAGAATCGCACTTGCCCTCAAGCTCCTCGGCTCTGCAGAAAGCCACACTCCCACGGAGTCTCTGAACCACACCCTGAAGCTCTTCTCCTTTCCCCCTTCTGAGTGCCCCAGCTCCATGTCTCACCCCATTCTGGTCCATCCTTTATACCAGGGTCTGCAAAGCTCTTGGCTTGTACAGCTCTAATATTAAAGAATATTATTTTGAAACCATTTGAAAAATGGAAATTTTAAAAGGATGAGGTTTTTAAAAATCAGAAGCAGACAACCTACTATTTCATCCTTTTATTCCTGGGCTGTAGGCCCCACTTTAGGAACCTTTGTTTTACTGGTCTGCCCCTGCCCCTTCACTGAAGGTTATTTAAGAACCCTCCACTGGCTCCTTATTGCCTGTAGAATAAAATACATGCTTGTTAACAAGTCATAGAAGATAGAAAGCTACCTTTCTTCTTCCTTACCTCTCTCATCTTTGGCCCTCTCTCACCTGTCCTCAAAGCCTTAGCCAGGGATCTGTGAATAGAATTTATCTTGGCGTCCTAAGAGTTTAGGAGAACATTGGCATAGTGTCAATCTGCGGGTGCCGGGTTCATGCTCCTATTGGTCATTTGAGGTCAAGCAGACCTGCGTTCAAATCCTCGTTCCGCTTCCTTTTAGTGATGGGACCTTGGGCAAATTAACTGACCTCTCTGGCCTCAACTATTTCACATGGATAAAATGAGGATGATAATAATGCTTACCTTGTTTAGTTTATACATGTTGATATAGATGTATGTCAACTGCAAGGCATAAAATAGGTGATAAATCAACCATACTTATTGCAGCTATTTCAGGCTTTCCATTTATTTTCTTAATATATACCTTTTATTAGAGAAGTTGTGAGCTTACAAAACAATCATGCATAATGTGCAGAATTCCCATGCATCACCCCTCCACCAACACCTTACATTGTTATGGAGCATTTGTTACAAATTATGGAAGAACACCATCAGACTATCACCACTAACTATGGTCCATAGGGTACATTTGGAATAGCCATTCATTTTGGAATGACGTAACACGAAATGTCTGTGTGTGATTCTCCACTTTATCTATCTTAGGACAGCAAAGCAAGATGTGGATGATGAGTACAGCATGCAGTACAGTGCCAGAGGTTCCCAGTCCTACTATACTGTGGCTCATGCAATATCTGAGAGGGTCGAGAAGCAGTCTGCCCTCCTCATTAATGGAACCCTAAAGCATTATCAGGTAACCCATGTGGTTTGTGTTTCCTTGGCAAGTAATAACCTTTTGACTGGAGCATGTCATGCACACGGTGATTGCTCATGAGGTTTTGCTGATGGAGGAAAATTTTAGGTCTCATTGCTTATAATATTGAGATTCTCTCTAGTGTGCCTGTAATTCTCCTTTTTAAAGTGCTTCCATTTTACCTTCTTTACCAGGGCATACCAGTTTTCTCTTTTATGGTTTTTGGATGAATTTAAAGAAATACTGGCTTAACATTTGAATCAGTTTCATTTCAGATCTCCTCAAGATGGAAATACCCAGCCACATTCTCTTATTGTAGGGAATATCCATGTCTCATCTTGAAGTAAATGAAGTATTTCTGTAAAATTTTAGTTGGGGCTCTAGTTTCAGGCACTGGATTCAACCACCTAGGAATAGCCATCTACTACATTTATGCTTTTTTTTTAGGCACAATAAAGTTGTGAGTATGTGGGCTTTGATGAAATCTACTTTGTAAACATAACAGATGTTTCATTTCACCTGGCTGAATTGAGATCAGCTCTTGTCTCCTACCACTTCTTTTCCTTATACCATTCAGTGTTTCTCAAAGTGTGTTCTTTGAAACATTAGTTCCATGAGCTATTTCTCAAAAAGAAAAGTAAAAGGTCCTATGGTCAAATAAATATAGGATATAGTTCAGCTGTAACTAGAATTACTATGTAATTTACTATTCCAAATGCAGATGCTTTTGAGAGTGAAAAGGAGCCCATATTATTGATAGCAGGCATAACCCAATACTGTCCCGAGTCCACCAGCTGTACAATCACCCTGTAGCAGCCCTCTTGGTGGTCCACAAAGGACATCTACATACAATTTGTCTGCTCAGATAAAGTGTGATCTATAATTGCACGTTAGCATCCTACAGTAAAACAACCTGTGTAGCATCTTATTTCCCAAGTCCTCTTTTCATATATCACCTATTAAACAGCTTCTAGTGTCTTCTGGAATCCACTTGAGGAAACACATGCTTTGTGTACCAAAGGTTCTCAAACATTTTTGTCTCAGGTCCTCTATACTCTTAAAACTTATTCAGGACCCTGAAAATATTATGCGTATGTGGGTTATGGCTATATGTATTTATGACTCTAGAAATTAAAACTGAGAAATTTAAAAATGCTTAGTAATTCACTTAAAATAACAGTAATACATTACATGTTAACATAAGTAACATATTTTATATGACATAACTGTATTCTCCAAAACAGAAAAATAAATTCAGTGAGAAGAGTGGCACGGTTTTACATTTGTATAAATCTCGTTAATGTCTGGATTAATAGAAGACAGCTGGATTCACCTATCTGCTTTTGCATACATTGTGTTGTGATATGTTGATTTGGTTGAAGCATATGAAGAAAAACTCAGATTCAAGCAGATATGTAGTTGGGAAAGAGATTGATGCTACACTAAGATTTGGCAAATTATAGTTTCATAAAAGTTAGTTGTGATGTGGAGTCTGAAACCATATATCAATGAACTTTTTGTACTTTGTTATATTAAAAACCCATTAGTTCATCTTTGAATGGATATTTTTCCAATGCATGATTTTTTGAACATTATGCATTGGTCATTTGGAAAATATTGATCTGTTGAACTGTACAGATCTTCCAAATGTTGATATGTTTCATTATATAATATGAAAAATTGCATTCATTAATATCACCAGATCTCATCAGAAAAACCTTTAAGGACTGAGAAGCTGTGAAGTTCATGATGGGAGAATCAAATTTTCTAATGTTCTAATTTTCATTTGAAAGCTTGAATTTGATCATTGGCAACAAATACTGTTGTTTTTCTTAAAATGCAGGCTTACTTAGGTCATTATTTGAGAATATATCTATCATAGACCCAAGTCTGAATAACCAGTCATTCTTTCCATTAAAAAAATGGCATATCTTGAGAACAGCAGCAGTGTCTGCTCGTTGCGGTGGTTGCAGCGTCTGCTCATTGCAGCATCTGCTGGTTGTGGAGTCTGCTCATTGCGGCATCTGCAGCGTCTGCTTGTTGCAGTGTCTGCTCACTGCAGTATCCGCTCATTGCAGCATCTGCTCTTCTTCTTTAGGAGGCACCGGGAACCGAAACTGGGACCTCCAGTATGGGAGGTGGGCGCCCAATTGCTTGAGCCACATCTGCTCCCCCTAAGTAACTTTTAATGGCACATTGATTTCCTCCTGCCATCCAACACTCTTTGTGACTCTCTTTCCAAACCTATCTTCTCCTACTTCCATATGTGCACTCCCTCAGGTATATTGCTGTGGATTCCTGAACATGTCTTACACTGTCCTGCTCTGAGTTTTCTCCTCATGAAGTTCCTTGTCCCTGGAATACGACTGCCCATACCTGCCTGAGGAGATCCTTCCCATTTCTCACAAACCAGTTCAAATTGTGAATCAAAACCTTCCCTGATCACTCTGTTCATGAGTAAGCTTTCAATCTTCTTGCTCCATGACAAGTTTTTATACAATTAATAAATATTTAACCTTGACCTGGCTTGGGCCTTCCTGCTGCCTGGAGCACTACATAAGCTTGGTTCAATTCCAACCCCCCAATTCCATGACCTGGGAAAGTCCAGACCACTTCCCACAATTTTGGTGGATTTCTTGTCCCTTCTTGCTGCCAGTTTCTGGTTCTTTTTATCTGTGAATGGTCCAGATGCCCCTTTACCAATTTTCATTTTAAAAAACAAACACCTACCGACAATCCCAATTTTCTGGCATTTAGTTGATTTTCCTAAAGGTCTGTGGTCTTGGGGTCATGCTGCAGTCATTGGGCACTTCCTGCCCACCACCTGGTAGTCTCCAGGCGTTCCCCCCTTATCTTTTCCCCATTCTCTCACAGAGGTGCTTCCTGTTTCTCTCCCCATCTCTTGGTGGTGCTGTAGTTCTGCAAAACCTTTGGGAGACCTTGGAGTCTTGCCTGGTACTAGGTACCCCAAGTGACTTGTGAAAGTGTTTCTTCAAACCATTACAGTGCTGTCCCTAAGGAAAAGTCTGGTCATTACAGTTTTATCCACATGCCACCGTTGTCATCAGCCACTTCCCCTGGGCGCTGTGTACGTGTACGTGTGCTAGTGCTTGTCTCTTCCTTGACTCCTTTCACCTAGGTATGCATCTGCTGTGGCTCCTTACACGGTGCTTTGCACAGAATAGTCATTTAATACATATTTAAAACAAATGAACCACTCGCTTTGTTCTTACATAAAACAAATTAATATTAACATTTCCCTAAGCATAACTTCATTAGGAAGCTATATTGACTTTAGCAAATATATATATATATATATATATATATATCCTATCCTATCATTTAAACCCAACATCTCTGGTGCAAAGGTGGGAGGGAATTGGGGTGGGTGAGAGAGGAGATTTAACTGTTTTGTATTTTCACCCAACCTTTCTGATATTTAACATGGGAAATCCAAAGCTGAGCCTCTGGTGCAGTGCTTTCGTACTTCAAATATTCGTTGAACACATTTCCAGACGAGCAGCTTCCAGTGTGCTGCCTGTGGGGATTACCCACACTGCCGTTTCCATGGGTGCTGCCTGATAGCTTTCTCTCTACCCGGAAGAGAACTGTGCTGCTGGGGCTCAGCAGAGTGCTCCCTGACTCCCTGGTGTCCCCGCACCCTCATCAGGGGCTCCTGCTCTGGGGGTAGGCTGTTGTTCATTACCAGGAAGGCAGCGTTTCTACTCATCTGTGACCTGCCAACCAAACCTGCCTTCTGGTTTGCCTTTAATCCTCACACTGGCTTTTGTTCTTGGAGTGGTTGGAGTAGATTTTGGTTTGGATTTTCTTCATTTATAGTAATTCTAGAATTCCATACGCTGTGAAATGCTAAGTAGGGACGAGTGGCAAAGCCACTCCAAATCCCACCAGTTTGCTACAGCCCGTCATTTCTAAATCTGATTAACACAGCACCTGCCAAGCAGCAGGGATGATTACTGGCGCTTCTTCTAAATTCTTTTTGTGCTGGTGCTTCCCCACTTTCCTACTGTGGGAAACCCACCATACAGCAGTGAGGAGTTAAGAAGTCGCAGCCTCACTTGAGTTGTATTAGTATTAATTACCTGTGCAGATCTTGGATAATTGAAGCAATTACTCTTCATTTCAGCTCCAGGGCCTGGAATGGATGGTTTCACTGTATAATAACAATCTGAATGGAATCTTAGCTGATGAAATGGGGCTAGGAAAGACCATACAGACCATTGCACTCATCACTTATCTGATGGAGCACAAAAGACTCAATGGCCCCTATCTCATCATTGTTCCTCTTTCGTAAGTAAAGTCATTTATTCCACAGTTATCTTTCCGTATATTGCAGATTGCCCTATTAGTAGCTTGTCCTTGTTTTTCACTCAAGGCAGAATTGTGGCATGTAGCGGATTACCAAGAACATGCATTCTGAATTTAGGTTTCCAGTCCTCCCCCTCCTTGAGTGGCTATTAAAGCACAAGACCAAGTGATTTATCAGCCATTAGCATTGCAGTCTACACAGCCTGCCCAGTGCAGAATGGGTCTTACTCCTCATCACTCCGTAAGTGGTTCACTAAGGAGAAGAGCTTTTTGTTGTTGTTTTTTTGTACCATTTCCAAAAATCTTTTTCTATAGTTTATATATTTTAAATTTTTCCTTTATTGTGTCTTTTAAAACATAACCTAAATCAAAATCAAAACCACAAATTTTACATTAGACTGACCTCGGTAAGTGCAGTTTAGGTTTCAGTGATTTTACTGCTTCCTAAGGACAGGTCTGTGCTGTTCACTGTCAGATTCCCAGTGCCTCGCTGGTATCTGGTTCTTCACAGGTCTTCAGCGGCCGCTCCCAAGTGAAGGGCTATTTCCAGCACCCTCCCTTGGAGGTTAGTGTACGTGGCTGTGGGTGCTAGGTTGCAGCTTTATTCTTGTCATAGATCTCAGTGCTAATCCAAACTGGTACCTTGAGTAAGAAGAAGGTTTCTCTTTTTGTACTTTCTTCAAATTTTGTCTAAATAAGTACTTTTGCAGGCCTTTTTATCTTGGCTATCTGAATCCACAATATTTAGACATCCTTAGCATTTTATCTGTATTTTGAGTCTAGATTTTGCATTTTTTTCCTGTACTTTGTGTATTCCAGCTTGCTTATTATGGTGACACCTGAAGGGATTTTTAAAGAGTCATTCAGTATTTTTTCTCCTTCTCTTCTTGGCAGATTTATTTAGTGTTTTCATGTGGTTTTGTAATTTCTTTTTCCTGACTCAACTTTTCTCCTAACTTATATATATGCTGTTTCTAAGGACTCACAAAATCACTCTGGCAATTGCTATTTTTCAATACCACATTAAAATTTATTTTTTTTTGCCCTATATGTTTATGCATTCTTTAATTTTTTCTTAGGAGATTTTATTTTATGAGCCACAAACAAACTTTTCATGCTCTGTGGCAGCTTATTTCTAACTTATCTCTTATGTCCACACCTTTAAAATAAATATGTAGTAGAGATATTTTATATTCTCTAGGCCTTTCCTAGGTGAGGCATGAAAATGAATGTTTATCTTTTTAACCACTGATTTTTATTCAAATTTTTTTTCCGTATTTTTTGTTGTTCTGTAGGACTCTATCTAACTGGACATATGAATTTGACAAATGGGCTCCGTCTGTGGTGAAAATTTCTTACAAGGTTTGGAATTCTGTATTTATATATAAATGTAGAAAAGCAAAAAATAGACCATATTTTCTTCATTCCATATGCACATCTGTGAACTGTATTTGGTTGTAAAGTTTTGTCATGTACATCATGTACTAAACAGTGAGAGTTAATCATCCCAAGAAGATTACTGTAATAAACCATAATTACTTTCAGATAGTGAAATGCAGAAGAAAATTGTTAATTATCGTATTGCGAGGTTTCTGATGAGAGCAATACAAATGACAAATATCGCACATTCTGTGTGCCTCTGACTGGCTCACTGTTGGCTGCTGACGTTCCCACTGCTCCTGCAAAGTCAGGCAATTACCCAGGCGCCCGGGCTGCCTGCTGTATTCGCTCCCATAGAAATGGAGCCTTTCAGCAGAGCAGCGGGTTCTCTGCTACCGCAAGGTCACCACAATTTCCTTTTCTCTCTTTCCTCTCCCTTGGTCCTCTTTGGGAAAGCCTCTCTATGAAGGTCTGAGAAGTGTCAAGACGCATGCGATTTAGCTAAGCACTTTCTTCATAGAGAATGGATCTGTATGTGATAATGCATATAGCCGCACTCCTCAGTCACGTGTCTATACCCCATTAAGCTATGAATAGCGAGAAGTAACTCACACTTACTTCCATTGGATAATATATATATATATATTTCTTCCATTCAGGGTACCCCTGCCATGCGTCGCTCCCTTGTCCCCCAGCTACGGAGTGGCAAATTCAATGTCCTCTTGACTACTTATGAGTACATTATAAAAGACAAGCACATTCTTGCAAAGGTATGTTTTGTTTTTTTTTTTAATTCTTTTATCTCTAATTACAGGCCATTGCACTGAAGTGTAAAGTAGTCCCCAAATTATATTCACTAGTATAATTTGATGGTTTAGATGGCTTGTCTCTCTCTCTCTCTTGCTGCCCCCGCCCCAAAGAATCAGATATAATTTGGTTATGAGCTTTAATGTGATGCATGCTATATGATTTTTTTGGGTGCGTGATTCTGGGATGCTTACCTATCTTCTCATAGTTGGTTTACCTCTGTTTTTAAAAAAATCACCTGGGTTCTTTCTGCAATCTCTTTCTCTCCAACAGCCCTGAACGTGCTTGTGAAAGAAATAATTGTTTTTCTTGCCCTAGGTTATTGTCAGTAGCGTAACTTCATTCCTCTTGTGCTTTGTTTCTCTACAGACAAGTAGGCACTTCTCCATATGGACTTCTCCATATGAACATTTATCCGAGCTGAGACTTTTGTGCTTTCCCAGTGTTAGATTTTTTCCTGGTAAAATAATGAACTGTTATTTTTCAGAATTACTCAGGGCTGTTTCTGTGACTACTTACTGGGAGCCAGGAAAGAGTTCTTTGCTCCCTGTCACCTATGCATGTCTCCTAATTTGTATGTCTTACATTGTCCTTTAGCCACAAAATAGAGTTTTGTTTCCATTTATTTCTTCTTGTTTCCTAATATATTTATGTAGAATGATGGAGGTAGTTTGTTTTGGGGAGCAAATATGAAAACTTAATTTTTTCTTTCGTAATTTCTTCTAGCCCGTGGTATTTAGGAAGTACTATAATTTGAAACTAAGTTATGGCCAGAATTGAACAGAATCCCTATTTCTGGGGTCTGTTCTATCTCTGCATTAAACCTTTGTTCTGGGAACTGAGCGTTCCCTTCCATGGCATCATAGGAAATAACATAAAGGAAATGTGTTCCCAGGGGAGGTTTAATAATTGAGATGGCCCTGACAACAATGCTGTGTTCCTATTCCTCGTATTCGGAGATGAATTTGGCAGTGTCAAAAATGACATGTTCTCAATATTACTATGGGAATGTGTTTGTATACTTGGGATCTTAAAAAAAACTCATATCGTGTCTTCTGCATTTGTATTTCAAAATTCATCGGAGGCACCTGGTAACGAGATCTATTCCTTTTATTTGCTACTGAAGAAATGGAGCTATAGAAAGGGGTAGTAATTTTTTCTGTGTGGAAGACCTAATTAGTAGTAGACCCAGTAGCAAAACCAAAGACCTCTGATTCCTTGTTTACTATTTCATAAGCTGAATTAGGCAGGAAAGTAGATTGTGAAGAATTATTGAAATCCATTTCCTGCTGGTCTCTTTGCATGCTATTGGTAAGTTTGGGGCATTTGATTGTACAGCTCAATTGTTGTTAAACTCTTTCCTGGGAGGTGATGAGGAGGAGAATAACAACACTTATGAAATTTCTTTTTCTTATGCATCCCAGCCTGACTGACGATAATACTCCTTCCCACTCCCCCATCCCCCAGCTTTACTGGGGCTTCTACTGAGGAAGGCGAGGACTGTATAGAGTACTTTGTTCGTCTCCCTCCTCTTTCTAGGAGCTTTGCAGCGGGATCAGGGGACATCTGAGCACCAGATGCTGTTCTTGGCCATTGCTGCAGTTCTGTAGGGGACACGTGGGCTTAGTGGAACACTCCTCATTGTTCTCACTTTAAGAAACTGGGAAAAATGCTCTTGAGGAGGGCTCATGAGTAAGGAGTGAAAGAGGGAAGGGTCTGGGGGTAGACATAGCAAGGAGGGTCATGTCATATGGGCATGCTTGACCTTGTAAGTGCTCTCCATGTTGAGTTTAATTCTGCAGTTTTGGCGTAAATGGAGGAATGCTGTTTTCACATTGCCCTCTCTGCCAGTGAGTATATCCTTTCATTTTTGATATCTCACATCAGGAGTCCCAGATCCAAATTCCCACAGGGCCTGGCAGGTAAGGAATATGCGTGAACTGAGAGAGCCCAGTGTTGCCAGGTCTTGTGGGGGTTATTTTTGGAAGAAGCTGGATGACCAGATTTTTATGTGAAATATTCCAACTTTTAGATGTTAGCAACTAATTCAAAGAAAGAAGAGCAACACTGAGCCAAGCCTTAAAGCTAGTAGTCGGCCCATGTAATAGAGAAGGCGTGTGGAGCCAAGAGTGTCTCAGCCGTAGGTACCTGATAATGCTATCTTGGGAAAATCAGTCAGTGACATCTCTTCCAGTGGAGATCTGTGTTCTATCCTTCCCGCATACAGAGGTAGCATGCCCGTGAACTCTGGGGTAGCTGCCGTGGGGTAGAGTTAGGAGCCTTGGATAGGAAGCTACGGGATTTAGTCCTGGCCCTGCCACTGAGGGGCAGTATCGGCACCGTTTCGTTCTGAGCCTCAGTTTCCTCATTTGTAGAGGGTGGTTTAGAATCACATGGCCCCTAAGGAACATGGCTGCTTTAACATCCCATCACTGAATGGGTGTTGTCTGTCAGGCTTGGAAAAGGGACTATTTGTTGAGATTCTTTGATCTTAAAGAATGTCACGGCATGCCATGGGCCACGTGTGGGTTCTTTGATTTTTCCCATCACCCCTTGCCTGTTGGAAGTCATAGTGTTTCCGCCGCTTGCCACATGTTGGTCCTTCCTCTTGTGTTACAGATTCGGTGGAAATACATGATCGTGGACGAAGGCCACCGGATGAAGAATCACCACTGCAAGCTGACACAGGTCTTGAACACGCACTACGTGGCCCCGCGGAGGATCCTCTTGACTGGGACGCCGCTGCAGAATAAGCTTCCTGAACTCTGGGCACTCCTCAACTTCCTCCTCCCCACAATCTTTAAGAGCTGCAGCACATTCGAGCAGTGGTTTAACGCTCCATTTGCCATGACTGGAGAGAGGGTACTAACTTCTGTTTTCTCCACTCCCTGGCGATGAAGTGAAAGTAAAGGGCCTGAAGCCGAGACCCCCAGAGCCACAGAAAACCCCTGCGGGGCTTTGCAGTGTCACTTCCTTTACGAAGCCCATCGGTCAGGGCACATGTTCTCATCCCAGGGTTGTCTGCCCCTCCCAAGAAAAATGCATTCAGTGATGTGTGGAGTGTCCTGACCACTTTGTGTTTTTGTCCACATGTAAACCAGGATGCCAGAGAATGTTGCAGACATGTGATGGGTCATAGGGAGGATGAACGCGGAGATTTGTTGAATTTAATCAGACCAGTTCAACCAACTGAATGCAAACCTTAAAAACAAATATTTCCTTGCTATAAATTGGGGCGTCTCTTAAAAATATTTCCTCCTAAAGAGTTTGTGAGTAAAACATTAACTAGTTTACGTTAATTTTCTGTACACTTTTTTTTTTCAGATAATAGTTTGAGCCTCAGTTTTGTGTATATATAAATACTCCTCAAATCCTAGAGTAGCCCTTTCAAATTTCTTATTAGTATCCCTTTCATTTTTTCAACTGTCTTTTCTTAGAGTCCAGTTATGTAAGGAAGACATGGGCCATTGCAGGAAAAGAAATGGGTACATGTCATTTTGATTAGTGGTTTCCTTATTCCAGGAAGGAAAAGCCGCGGCAGAATACTCTAGGAAAATTTATGCTTGAACTACTTGCCCCTCTAATTTTGCGATACATTAGAGGTACATTTGCCGTTTGTCAGTTTCCCATTTGTAGAAAGCAGTGTCAAACGACTGTCCCAGAAGGTTAATAGAGGGAGGTAAAAGAGAAAGCAGAGGATTTTGTAAATATGACTAAACTCGAACAAAATGAGGCCAGAGAAAAGGAAAAGAATGAGCTTAGAGGAACTTAGAGAACCACCGGCAGTAACTGGATCTACTCTTGTTCTTCCTCTTTTCTTGTTCAAGCCCTTGTTCTTTTAGCAGGTTTCTATATCTGAGAAAACCTAAGCTAAGGGCCTAAATTAATGCTTCAGCATTAAGTTAAGAACACATTAACTGTTGCCCCTTTTCTCCCACTCTGTCCCATTCTTCCATCAACCTTCAGTTGCCAATCCTATCTCATAATAGTCTCGGCTGTTAACACTACTTATTTAAAAGTGGTGGCTTCTGGGACCCTTGTCTGCAGGACTCAACATTAAGAGAAACACACCCACTGAGAGGGCATTTTATCACCACTTGGTAGGCAGGTGGGAAGAGAATCCTGGGATGTAAATGACAGGTATAAACCTGGCCTGGTTGCAAGTAAAATTTCAATCCTGCATTGAAACTAATGATATATGTAATAATAACATGAGGCTTTAATCGATGAGACATCCTTTTTGAAAAATCATATTCATCTAAGATTCTCTTGTAGGTGGACTTAAATGAAGAAGAAACCATACTGATCATCAGGCGTCTACATAAGGTGCTGAGACCATTTTTACTGAGAAGGCTGAAGAAAGAAGTGGAATCCCAGCTTCCAGAAAAAGTACGTGGCAAATTCAAAAGTCGTGTTTTTTTTTTCCCTGTGAAGTACCTGCATCTGATATTGTGTTTCTAAAACAGTTGCATTTTAATTACAGGTACCTTGGAGAAATCATCTAGAGCTAGGGGAGTTAGTGTAGAGAGAGAAGGGAAATTTCAGCATTTTCAGCCAGTATCCAAAAACTTTAGGGCAGATTTTATAAAATTACCACATTCATTGAGTCTCGTTACATTTTAACTTAAGTTTTTTTTTTAATAACTGACCTGGTTGAGTAGTTCATGGCTGCAGGCACTGGAATTAATCTACCTATAAGCCAAATAAGGATTTGGTTTGGAGACTTGTATCATTATTGAACGGCATGTAAACATTTGCCAGGTTTCCTGAATGTTGATTAAATATTTGATGCTTGTGATGCCACAGTTCTGATAGTAAGTGGAAAATAGAGTTCCTGCAAATTACAAGCACATGGTCTAATTATTCTGGGGCATGGTTTTAGCCCTGCACCATAAAAACTAAATTCTTGTGAACATTTTATGTGAATATTTTTCAGATTGCTTTTTGGCAACTGAGGATTCAGTGCTTAAGAATGTTTTTCAAGCCCTTAGCTCTATGTTTTGTTTTGTTTTGTTTTTTTAATTGGATTTGAGCATTAGTTTAATGTTTCTAATCATTTTTGGAACCACCCACTTTTGAGTTCCAAGTTTTTCTTTTAAATGTGGATTGTTTGGCATTGTATATACGCTTTGTTACCCGAGATATTTTTATTTGTGTTTTTTTAAATGGGCCAATCTGAAATGTCTTATTTTGTATCATTGTGTTTTTCTGTGTCATAACTCAGTTTTTGGACAGATTGATAATTCCTGTTCATTTTTAAATGGGAGTTGGCAAGATAGAATACAAAATTGATCATTTTGTTAAGAGGAAATTTTATTCCTTAATGCCCTCCCTATTCATTAACAGTTAGAAAAGAAATAAAAATAAAAATGAGTGAGAGTCTAAATATTTAAAGGTGAGCGCTCGCTCGCTCTCTCTTTTTTTGCTCGTTAACGCATCTTTAGGATTGAATGTTGTTGATGTTCTTTTACTTCCTGTGGTTTTGGCCTCTTTGAGAATCACCCGTTCTGTTCAATATGGAATTGGTCAACTGAAAAGGTAAACTGGTGTGTCAGTATAGTGGTCTGGGGCCCCTTGAGCTACTTCCCAGCATGCTGTGATTGTAATACCTTGCAAGTTATAGAGATGAAATGCTAGAGATTTTAATTTGTCCCATACTTCCGTTTTTCATACGTCCTTTTTTCCCCTTTAAATGAAATAGAAAATAAAAGATAATTAAATGAAGCCCTTCATTTATTTGTTCCTCAAAACTTTTAAAATCTGGTTTACTTATTTCCAGGACTCAACAATATAGATAGATAATTTTAAAAACATGTTACAGGTTGAAAGTGTGTCCTATTTTAAGAAAATCCAATATATAAACTTCTGTATTTCTGCACATAAAGATTATGGGGTGATGGTTATATCTTTGCTTTACTAAAATATTTCACGGTTCCTTCTATAAGAAAGCTTCCTGAGTACACTTGAAGGATAGTAAACTTTTAAAAAAATATATTTATCCTTAGATTTTCAAGAGCATTTCTCCACCATAAAGTACACTTGTATTCTTTCATGTCCAGAGGTATGTAAAATACCCCATATGTAGTATTATCTATGATGGCAACTTGGTAGAGTGGAAAATGGGCTCTCCCAGGTAAAGTGGGCGTGGTCCCAACTGCATTCTGTCTCATAATAATTGTGTGATCTTGGGCAAGTCGTTTAACCCAAATGGGCATCAATGTTCCCATCGATGAACTAGAAGATAAGTATCTTCCTCATAGGATTGCCGTGAGGATTAAATGGAGATAATGCTCATAACACTGTATCAGCCACGTGGTGAGCACTCAGTAAACAGCTGCTATGCCATATTCCTTATTTCCTACTTGCCTTGCTGTTTCTGTTATTATTATTGAGAGTTCCACTTTCCTATTCATTCAAGTTCTTTCTCACTCTTCTCTTGTCCTTGCACTTTCTACAGCCCTCCCACATCTCTACCCATAAACCTTTCAAGGTGTGTGAACTGATCGCTTTGTGTGTATGTGTGACTTTTGCTGATGTTCTCTACTTTTCTGTCTTACTGGTATTTTTTTTTTTTTTTACCTGGGGAAAATTGGCCAGTTAAGTGTCAACCTTGTAGATGAGGTTTCTTTTGCCACTATCTGCTTATAGCCTTAAGCAATTTGTATGTGTAATTCAGCCTGTACTAAGAATCCAGAAGGGAATTATGACCCATGGCAGGAAAAACTAAACTGTACCAGAGCAGAAATACTCAGACGTTTTCATGAAAAATAATCATGTAGGGAATTTTTCAAAAATTTTTATTTTTTAATTTACATACGGTAAAATTCACACTTTTTGGGGTATAGTTATACAAGGTTTGACAAATGCATAGAGGCGTATTAACCACTCCCACAATCAAATTACAATCAATTCCATCATCCCTCCCCAAAAATTCCCTGGTGCTACCCCTTCTTAGTCAAACCCTTCCTCCACCCTTAACCTCTTGCTAGTAATCTGTTCTCTATCCCAATAGCTTTGCCTTTTCCAGATGCCACTTGAATGGAATTAGACAGTATATAATCTTTTGAGTCTCGTTTCTTCTTTGACTCAGCATAATGCATGTGAGATTCGTCCAAGTGGTTGCATGTATCAGTATTTGAATCATTTTTTCTCTGAATAGTATTCTATTATATGGATGCACCACAGTTTGTTTATACATTTAGTTGAGGGACATTGGATTGTTTCTAGTTTTTGATAATTAGGAATAAAGCTGCTGTAAATGTTCATGTACAGGTTTTTGTGTGAACATGGGTTTTCATTGCAATTGAGTAAATACCTAGGAATGTGATTGCTTGGCCATATGGTAAATGTATACATAACTTTATAAGAAACTTTCAAATTGTTTTCAAAGCTACCTGAACCATTTTGTAGTCTCACTAGCAACGTGTGAGAGTTTCAGTTCTTCCACAATCTTACCAACATGTTGTAGTGTCAGTTTAAAAAAAATTTTTTAGCCATTCTAATAGGTGTAGTGGTAACTTATTGTAATTTTAATTTGCATTTCCCTAATATCTGTTGATGTTGAACATCTTTTCATGTGCTTATTTGCCACCCATGTATCTTCTTTACTAAAGTGCTGTTCACATCTTTTGCCCTGCTTTTTACTGGGTTGTTTTTTTTTTCCTTATTGTTGAGTTTTGAGGTAGAAAAACTCTTAAGAATACAAAATATCAGCCCCAGTAAGTCTGATTGAATATACCTGGAGTGACCTCAGAATTCTGTACCTCCTCAGGTAAACCTAAAGCCAGTAATATAAGGTCCATACTTTGATAAATGCAGGTCTACTGTGTAAAGTTAGTTTTAATATTAGTGTAATGAAACACCTAATGAGCAAAGGAAATGGAGTGTGCCCCAACACCATCAGCAACAACCTGCTGGCATGAAATCCACTCCTTATACATGGGAAGGAATGGCAAATCATAGAAAAGGGATTATGTAAAAACAGTTCATTTCAAATAAAAACTCGCTTTTAGTTTTAGCTCCCAATTTGGGTTGTCTGTTCTGACTCTCACCTTTGTTAAGTCAGATCGTTAAGAAACAACTATACTTGCAATAAATAGTTGTTGTATGTATTTTTACTTGTAAATGCGATAAAATATGTATACAATGTTTCAGGTTAACTAGAGGTTAGCCTACCTGAAATCGATTCTGATTTTGATATGATTCACATAAAACAACAAAAAAGCATTGTTTAGATGGGCATCTTGTATTTTCATTGTATAAAAATTTGTAATATTTGATATTATTCAATACTTTGTTCTTCTCCAGTGTCACAGATTCCAGAATCTGGGGCTTTCCTAAATTGAATCTTGTTTAAAAATCTCAATTCATAAAATGGTAATACCTCACACACAGTAATCTAGGTTCTTTGTTCTAACGCACGGGTTCTTTTTTTTTTTTTTTTTCCCAGTACAGGATTCTTTATTGGAAGAATGTTGGACATACTCTTTGCACAGATGCTTATTTTTTTATTTTTTTATTTTTATTTTTTTTAATTTGTAAAATGATATATAAATACATATGCATACATGTGCATTTGCTTACATAAATGTTATTTGTTATATATATATATATACATTTTATAAAGGTGCCTAGATTACCCAAATATTACTCAGAAACTACAGGGATTCCCATGCTCCCCATCGCCCACACCCCCAACAACACCCCACACAACCATTCCCCATCCGTGTGGTAC
>JAQZBX010012026.1:0-34274 GCA_029593785.1 Cabassous unicinctus
CAGTCATATAGGTTATGATTGGTAGTGTCTTTAAAACTTGTAATAGGAAAGATTGTTTAAGTCATGTAAGCTTTTTATAACATCCAAATATTTTTTGAATATAAGAAAAAAGATGGAGAAGTGGCAAAATTAAATTACCATTTCACTAAAATGATTAAGAATTATTAGTAGGATATCAATATAGAGTTATAACACATTTACTATTTAATACTAAAGAGAACATTATTAAACAATAGCAGATATGAGAGAAGAAAATACAAGTTATTTTTAATAAGAAGACAATAGCATTTAATATCATTAAAGCTCTGGCAGATAATATTCTACTAGTATAATTTTGTTTCTTTCAACATTTCATGTAATGCTATTCTTCCTCTTGGTGGAATTCACTGTACTAGTAATTGAGATTAGTATTGGGCTCACTAAAAATTACTTAATGAGCTTCATTAGTGATAATAAATATCCAATATATATATATAGATAGATATTTAATAATTATTTCTTTGAAGACATTTCCACTTTACCATTTACTATCTATAATACTAGTTGACATTAATGGTTGAAAATGTTGCTGACTTTTTTTAACTACTTAACTCAACCAGGAAGGAACTTCAGCATTGAGGAGAAGGAAATGCACTATAAAATTCCACAAGAAACTTACTGAGTGATGTAGATTCAGTGGATCCATAGTGCATCTAAAAAGAGTCTGAAGCTTTAACTGTTGGAAAAAACTTAATGAACTGCTAGAAAATATTGCTAATTTGGAATAATATGGAGTCTTTTTCAAATACAAACAACACCATAGCCTATGAAAGACAGTGTGTTTTAGTTTTAAATGCATATACTTAATAATCTTTATTTCCTTGTTATGCAAAATAAATTATTGAAAATAATTTATAAAATCACCCTCCCCCCATTTCTTGTATTAGGCTATGGTATCACCACGGGAGGAGCAAGGTGCCTGTTTTTCTTCCCCATCCAGCCCCATGTTGTAGAAACTCTATTCAAGTCATGTTTGCCTGAGAAGAATGGATTTCCCTTTATCCTCCCAACTAAAAATTAGACTTTAACGCAAAAATTTTACTGAAGATAAAGGAGCTTTTTCATAATGACAATATCAATCCACCAGAAAGATAGAATAATCTTAAACTTACATGCACATAAAAACACAGCCCCAAAATGAATGAAGGAAAAATTGACAGAACTGAAGGGTGAAAAACACAATTCAAAAAAGCAGTTAAAGACTTCAATGCCCCACTTTCAATAACGAATAGGGCAATGTTGCAGAAGATCAGCAAAGAAATAAAAGTCTTGACAAAACTATAACCAACTATACCAAACAGACATCCATAGAATTCAATCCAACAGCAAGAGAATACGCATTCATCTCAAGTGCTCATGAAAAATTCTCCAGGATAGAGCATATGCTTAGAGGTAAAACAAGTTTCCATACATTTAAAAATCTGGAAATTATACAAAGTGGAATTAAATTAGAAATCAATAACAGAAGGAAATATGTGAAATTCACAAGTGTATAAAAAATACATTCTTAAATAACAAATCAGTCAAAAAAAATAAGTCACAGGGGAAATAAAGTCCTTTGAAAACTATGAAAATGGAAACAGAACATGGGGAATTTGCCACCGTGGTAAATTTATAGCTGTAAAATATCTATATTAAAAAAAGAGAGAGACTCAACTCAATGATCTAAAATTTCACCTTAAGACAATAGAAAAAGATCAAGCTAAACTCAAAGCAAAGAGGAAAAGGAAAATAAAGAATAAAGAAGAAATAAAAGAAATAAAAATAGAAAAACTAAAGATAATGTAAATTTTGAAATATTCCAAACAAGCAAATTATCAACCCATAATCCAAGAAGATTATGGGTTTCATTGAGACCAGCCAACGTGTTCACAGAAGCCATGATACTGGAAGCAGAACTTGGGGTAGGGGGTGGGGAATGCAGTTGGGCAATGCTGTTTCAATCAACATTCTGATTTGATGATATAAGAATCAAAGTTGTGACAAAATGTTTAAAATAGAAAGAAATTTCAGTTGCTGAAACTTAAATGTGACTTAATGTTTAGGAATTAGTGGGTATTCTCAAATAAAGTTAAGGGGGATAGTGTTATGAAACAACAAACTAAAAAACACAATCTCTGCTCCTTTAAAGACATGTACTGTCATTTATATTGATAATTATAGTTCAATTCTGTCTCAGTATGATACTAGATGCCATGGTAATATGTGGATGACAGTTTTCATGTAACAATGTTGTTTTTTTTCTTTACTGGTTATACAAAATGATAGGTTTTAAGTTCCTTTCTAACCTTAAAATTCTGTCTTCAATAAACTAAACACTATGATGGTTGCTGAGGACAGACACACTGAACATGACAAAGTCCCAGTATGGGCATTATGGAGTTTGCAGTGCGCAATGGAAAACATAAATATTCAAAGGAAAACTACTTTTAAGATGTAACTAAATAATTCTATATGTCAAAACTCTACATAGCACAGATACTATAGGAGGATATATCTGAAGGATGCCCTGCCCTACAGGATTATGGTGAGTCCCCTGGGAAACAAAACTTATTTAGGCTGAGGCTTGAGGATATTTTGCCAAAGTCTGGGCAAAAAGATGGAGAAAGATGGCTGGCTGAGCTCTGTATCCAACACTCCCAGCATGGCTAATGCTGGACGCCCTAGCTTACCACACCGCAGTGCCGAATCTGAGTTTAGGGACAGGGAAAGGAAAACAATGAAGGGGCTGAGTTTCTCCTGAGTAATCACAGATTTTTTTCTTATATGCCATAGAAAGGATTCTTTCTAGAGTACATAATTGTGGTTATGGTCTGAACAATAAGTACCTTCCTATTTTGGAAAAATCCAAGGTGGACAATGGAAAATACATTCACTTGATCCATGTGTTATTATAACCATATGCATCACCAGCAATGAATTTAAAAGTGACCTGACTGTATCATCATTGGGTGGCACACGTGGGAATATTTAATAATGCAGATTTTATTAGGCAGCTTTTCAGATGATAAGAATCCGTCTTTCCGGGTACATTCTCCTATAGGCTTTGAACCACCTTAACCTCCCACTTTCAAACTAGGATATGTGGACTGGAGCACGTCGGACCACACTGAGTAGAAAAAAAAAAAAAGATGGGTCCTACATTAAACTAAGTGGAATGTATAAACATCTTGATTATATAAAACACTAAAATAGCACTTGGTCATCTCTTATACTTGAAAGAGAGTCAAGCATTTCATAGCTCTATTATAAATCTTCATGTTCCTAAACTGGTAAAAGCACCAAAGTGTTTCTTAACGTTAACTACAGATAAAACCACCTTCCTTCTACTGAATGCCAGGAATCTTTGAAATCTTTAGAAAGGCCAGAAGTTCTTTCAAGCCTTCGTGGAATCATGCTATCCTTTTAAGAGGTTATTTTTCACAGTCTTGAGTCCTCCAGAGAGTTTCTGTTTTCTTCAGATAAAAGCATGTTTTCTTATAATAACATTCTGCAAACCTTAAAACTGACTTCCTTTAACTAAACTTCTTTCCACTAAATTTATAAAACAAATCACAAGGAGGACAAGCGTGGCCCATCTTAATGCTAACTATTTATGAGGTAAATACAGTACACCTTTTATTTTCTCATATATAACTAAGGCATTCTCATCCCAGAACATCTGAAATGTGTTTTTATCCCTAGTTGTACCTTTCCAAGGTAACTCTTACTCTGAGCTACAGAACTTAAAAACAAGAAGACAAACCAATGTCCTCTCCTCAAAAAAATTAAAAAAAAAAAGATATTGCTTTTTATTTTATTTATAACCAAGTTTTAACTGTGCTTCTCTTTATTTATATTTGGTAGAACAGAAATTCTGAAGCCTTTTTTAAAAGTGAAGATGTATAAAATTATCGGCATTTGTAAAAGGATAGAAGTCTCTTTCCTATTTTTTGTTGTAGGTAGCTGGTAATGACAACTGTTATTTTGGATTTTCTACATAATAATTTTAAACCATCAGAATAAATCTGCACTAAATACCCCTTCATATTATGAATAAATTTGGATAGTCTAGATTCAGAGAAGATCAGGGCAAAGATGGATATTTTGTGGCTGAACAGCATGTAACGATTAGATGAGTGACATATAATTAAATATCCCTCCATGTTTAATATTCCATTTATTTATTGCATGTTACCAGACGGTAAGCACATTTTTTAGTCATTGGCTATATGAACCAGCAGTAAACAAAAAGCAGTCCTCCCTTTATATAGCTTGCATTATAGAGAAACAGACAAAAACCAAGTCCATAAGTATAGTTATAGATATAGGCATAGGTATAGCTATAGATATAGATATAGATAGGCATGGGCATAAATAAAGAAATAAGTTTAAGGATAGATTTGGAAATAGATGTAAATATATAGAAGATATGAAAGAGAAATAAAGTTGATAAAGATACAGTTATAATGTTAAGAAAGAAGAGCAATAAAACAGTCTAAAAGGCTGGAAAAACATGAAGGCTAATTATATCATATTGATAATTTTTCTTTACACAGAAATTTTCCCCTTCAATTATGAAGTTAGATGTTGCCAAGGTAAATGAAATACTGAAGTGAATTCCTAAGCAATATTACAAAATAAAAAAAAAACATGAATTATTTATATATGTGGCATTGTTCTTTCAAATTGTATAAAAAACTGTTGCTCTGCATTCTAAAAATAGGAACATTATAAAATGTTTTATATATGTTTAATACTTATTCAAAAATAAACATTATATTTCTTCAAGTCTTCTTACTTTCTTCCAAGCCATTAGGACTTTTTGAAATTTACATGTTTTTTTTTTTTAAACAATTTAGTAAGTATATCATTCATACATGAACATACATAAAAAATAAGTGTTCAGTAAACACTGTGTACTTACAAAACAAACATGCATAACATCATACAGGGCTCCCACACATCACCCCCCCACACAAATACTTTGCATTGTTGTGAAACATTTGTTAACAAACTATGAAAGAGCATCGTCAAAGTATTACTACTAACTATAGTCCGTATCTTACTCCCCTACACTTTTTTTTTAAGGACTTATTTATTTATTTACTTTTATCCATTTTTACTCTCCACCCCATTTTTGCTGTTTTTGTGTCCATTCGCTGGGCAACTCTCTGTGTCCATTTCCTGCTCTCTCTTCTCACCCTTCTCCTCCTGTCTTCACTGGAATTTGATCCTCAGAAAATCCAATGTGGGAGAGAGGCATACTACCGCCTGCGCCACCTTTGTTCCTGGTTTTTCAGCACATCTCGTCTTGGCACTCCCTTTTGTCATTCTCCTGTTACATCATCATCTTGCTGCGTGGCTCGTGGGACCTGGGGGACTTACCTGCTCATGGGGCCTGGCGGCGCACCCACTCGCAGGGCCTGGTGGCACACCCGCTCATGGTGTCTGGGGGGCTTACCCACTTGTGGGGCCTGGAGGCGCACCCGCTCATGGGGCCTGGCGGCCTGCACACCTTCTATATTTTTCTTTTTCTTTTTTTTTAACCGGGAGTTCCCGGGGATCGAACCCAGGTCCCTCCATATGGGAGACGGACGCCCTACCATTTCAGCCACATCCATCCCCCTGCTATATCTCTTAAGGTTGACCAAAGATACCTAGAGTTACAGTCATTTCCCATACAGGATGGTCATATTTAAATCAGGCTTAGTTTATCACCAGCATTCTAAAAACCAGATCTAGGGAGAAAAACTAGGCCTGGGGACACAAATGTGGTTGCTAATATAGCAAATGTTTAGCCTACCTGATTATCACAAAATCAAGACAGCGAGAATATTCACATTATATTTGTTTTTAATCTAACATTATATCTAATTTAGCAATGACCACATGTTTCATACTCAAGAAATAGCTAATGGATTTAATCAAAACAAGCTAAGTTAAATCCATAAATTCTAATTATGCAGGAACAAATATAGTACCTGAGGTTTTCACTCTGGGTTAGGCAAGAATTTCTTCAATATGACATCAAAAGTTCAGTCAATAAAGGAAAAATAAATTATTTTTTATAATAAATTATGCCTCATCCAAATTACAGATTTTTGGCCTTTAAAGATATTGTTAAGAGATTGAAAAAGCAAATCACAGACTGAGAGAAAATATTTACAAATTACATATACGATAAAGGACTCATCCAGAATTCTAAAGAACTCTCCAAAGTCAATAATTAAAATAATAGAAATAAAAAATAGGTCAAAGTTTTGAACAGGAATTTCACCAAAAAAAGTACACTGATGACCAATAAGCATATGAGAAGATGCCAAATATCCGTAGTCATTAAGAAATACAAATTAAAATCATGAGATGGCATTTCACCTATTTGAATATGTAAATTTAAAAAGTTACAAGGAATCAGGAGGAGAAGGAGCAAATGGAAATTTTTGACACTGCTTATAAGAATGTAAAATGGTCAAATAAATTTGGAAAATAGTTTGCCAGTTTTCTAAAAAAGTTAAACACATACTTGACATATGATCCAGTCATTCTCCTAGAAATTTACCCCCCAAAAATGAAAGTATAAGTCTGCACAAAGACTTATAAACAAATGTTCATAATAACTTTATCTGAGACAGCAAAACTGGAAATAACACAAACATCTATCAGTGGACAAATGGTTAAGCAAATCCCTACAATGAAATAGTACTAAACAATGTAACTATCCATATACGCAACCACTTGAGTGATCTCAAATAATTATTCTGAGTGCAAAAAGCTGGATCTCCATCCCCTAAAGAAAAAGTGCATCCAGTGTGATTTCATTTACATAAAATGCCAGGAAATGCCATTTAATCTGTAGTGAGAGAAAGCAGATCTATTGTTCTGGTCTATGGCTGAGAGTTGAGCTATTGAGAATGATTACCTTTAGGGCACTGGGAAACATTTAGGCACAATGGATATAAACATTATCTTGACTATATAATTATTGCACAGGTATATATGTATTGAATGTGTGTATATAATTGTACACTTTAAATATAAAAAGTTTATTACATGTCAATTATACCTTGATTAAAAATAAAATGAAACAAAATAAAACCTAACAAACAAGGACATCAAAGTGTTCCTTGGGTTTGAGCGCTCTCGTGCCCAGAGATAGGCTATGGAATTAAGCCCCTCGTTGCTTCTTCTGACTCCCAAAAGGGAAGTACCACAATTTTCTGGTCTTCTGATCTTGAAGTAAACTTGTGTTCCGCAGATTGTGAGGTCCTAGTGCTTTTTGTTTGTTCTTTGTTCTTTGTTCCGGTTTTTGTATTTTTTAAATTAATTTTGCATGAACCAGATGACACAGATAGAGGTGAGTAAATGACAAGAAAGCTCAGGAAGGCTCACCACTGACAAACCAGACATTAGTTCTCCAAACAGGGGGGAGAAAGATGAGAATGAGCATTGTTTCTCTTCCTCCTCATCCCTGCATATGTGGAAAATACAAATTGAATAAGATCATCGTTTGAATCAGCAGGTCAGAACTACTTCAGAGGCTGCCAGGATTTGAGCCCTGGGTGGAGGCAGTCCCTTGTCCCCCACACTTTCTGCCCTGGGAGGCTGGTCCCTGTCCTGTAGGTGAGGGCACTGAGAGAACGACTGCATCAAATTTTGTGCTGTCATCACCAATGCCAACTACCAGCCACCGCATCCTTGTGCTAACACATTCTGTAACTTATTGTCATCAGTGAAAAGGAGTTAGTGGTTCAATTTCCTCAGGAAAGAGAAGAGACTGCAAGCCAGGATGTGCTCTGAAGAAAGACATAAAGAACAAAGGAAGTTATAGCTGGAGTTCTGTATCCAGGGGACAGATGGAGACTTCACTGAAGGATTTGGCCAGGTGGTTTAACTATGAGTTTAACCATGTCAAATTCCAAAATCCCTAAAGGTTCTTTTACGTTTGCTGGGGTCATGCTCTGATGCATCAGACTTTGAAAATTGTGGGTGGTTCTGCCAAGTGGAAATCTACAAGCTATGGAGGGGCTCTTGAGGACATTGCTGGAAAAGATAGTATCCACAAAAGGAGTGTTTGACTGGTTTTAAGAAGTGGAGCTTGGCTGTCAGAGACTCAGCCTCCATCCTCTTTAATTTAAGAGGAAGATAAGGGTCTTGGGAAGTCTGTGCCTATGCACAAGGGTTCTGGGGAGGAGCCAAATGGGTACTTATTTTATTCTCACCCAAAGCATAGCAAGACTGTGGATATAACCCAATTGGTATTCAATATCATTTTAAATAAAAATACTTCATTCAGAATCAAAATTTTAAAACATAATTTTTCATATTTGGAAAATTGAGCTAAAAAGAGGAGAGATATTTAATTACTTATCTAACATGAGAAGTCTATTAAAGGTGAAGAAAGACATTTGCCACTACCTCTGAGCTTGTACATATTATCATTGCTCTGATAATATGGAACAAAATATGAGATTTTAAAAGTGTAATATGGGAATTCTCAGAAATTAGCTATTGCTGTTATTGGTCAAGGGTATTTTAATTGTATTTCCCATATACTTGAATTAAAATAATTGCTGGTTTCAATGATGTGGTTTAAAAATGACTAATGGTTTCTATTGAGTCTTTAAAAAATTTGTTCCTATAAATTTACCATTTGTTGTGGCTTGTTCTCCAAATGTAGACATGTTCTTGTTCTTAACCCGCATTCCTGAGGGTTTAAACCCATTATAGAAAGGAGCTCTCGAAGGTGTTATTTTTAGTTAGGGTGTGGCCCCAATTAATCATGATGGGCCTTAATCCAGATTATCGGAGTCATTTACACACAGAAGAAATTCAGACAGATTGGGAAAAAAAGCCATGTGGATGAGTCAGTAGAAATCCAGAAGAGAAAGGAGAGGACACTGTTGTGTGATGGAAAACAAAGATGTAAGCAAAGGAAACCCAAGGATTGCTGGCCAGCCAGACCACTGGCAGGAAGCAAGTCTTACCTTACATAGCCCATGCCTTGAATTGGGCTTCTGGCTTCTGAAACTGTGAGCCAATAAATTCCTGTTGTTTAAGCCAACCCATTGTGTGCTATTTGTCATAGCAGCCTGGAAACTAAGACAACACCTCTTCTATCTTTCTGGTTAATAAGTTTCAATTTCTTGACAACTTAAAGAATTACAATCATATCATGCTTTCTTAAAAAAGCCTTTGAAGTTTAAATCATATCTGTATATGAATTTATAGAATGTGTGAATCAGTAAGATATATGTGTAAATAATGTTATGTATATATTTAAACAGTAAAAAAATACAAAATACAAATTAGTTGCATTATATTTCATTCTTAATGATTGATTTTGATATGTGAATTTTAGAATTTACTCACAAGTTAATGAATCCTACATAAGATTTAGATAAAAGCTAATCAAATTGTTTTAACCAGAAGAAATAATCTACATGTTAAATAATGAGAAAGCAGTATTATATGGGAAAAATTGGAAATATAAATGGGAATATTTAATAATTCTTTCCACTTTAAAATGCAAACTTCATCTCTAAATAACTGAGTGTATTTCTTATCCCAGAAGAATATCTTTTCATTTCATTTATGGATTATGTTGATTAATTACAAAAGGAATCTTCCTGCTGTCTTAGACCCAACTAGTCAAGCATTTATTAGACAGCTACCAACAACAAGGAAAAGAGACAAAATGATCTTCTAAAACTATCAGAAACACACAACAATGCAGAGTAGTCACAGCTCAACTCTTCAGTCTCCGTGCACACTTCTCAGCCCTGTCCAATACAATTGTCATTGAGATCCACAACACATGCAGTAGTTGGACTATTCATCATACTTCCACACTGCATAAATCCCTCTCTGTTAAGCCAACAAATTGGTCATGCTATATACAAAGGGAAAAAAAGAATAGAGAAAGAACAAAATCATTGGCAAAGCATTAAACACTGGCCAATTTTTTTCTGCTCGTGTGTCATGGGACTTTTAACTTAAGTTAAACATAATGTGTGCATTTAGATTCCTACATGTAAATATAAAAATAGCATGTAAATAGCTTCTGGATGGAGCAAGGTGTTTACACCAAATAAAGCTGTTCATAGGGTTTGAGCAGAGGTGACATACAATTTGTCATTTAATATTTAATGAATTACCATCTTATTATGTGGAAAAGAAAATAAATATCATAAAACTCTGTTCTCTGGAATTTACATCAATAACAACATAAATCAATTATAATGAGAAAGACAGGGAAGAAGATAGCGGTGTAGATAAGAAGTGAAAATGGTAATAATAAATGAGGAATGGGGGGGAGTGATAAGATAATTAAAGTTGTGAGAATATATTTCATTCTGTCCACTGATTAGAGCCACACCTATACTTCTGGTTTAAAACATAATTCAAATACATACTCAGTACATAAACATATCTTCTTTAAAACTTTTTAAAAAGAAATCACTACATTAGTTTACAAGGCAGCATTTCATCCTAAGACACCATTTAAAAAATAAATTTCTTAGAAACTGTTTTTGTCATCCTCTCAAAAAATACTTCTGAATTCATGAATTCTACATAAGACCATTGAGCTGCATACCCAATATCACAAAATTTCAGATCAAAAAAGACTGGCACCATCACCAAATGAGTTCCCTAGAAGTTTAACTTCGACACTTTTTTTGAACAATGTTGTTTGCTCCTTTCCTATGTGCAATCCCCCAGACAAGTTAGCTTTCACTTGAATAAATAGGAATTTTTCTTTCAATGATGCTGCATATAACTTTCAAAGAGGAAAAGTAACTATTAAAGGAGTTTAGCTACTCTCAATGAGATTTTTAAGATTAAAAAATCCAACAGGTTTTGGGATGAGAGCCAATATGTGTGATAAAGCAAAAGAAAGACGTATACATGACACATTTTCTGAATCACTTTCAGAGATGGATTGTAGCATACTAAGAGCATGAAAGTGTTGGAGTTTATTACCTTTTGATGTTTGTTTTCTCTTTTGATAAACACAACAAAACAAAAAAACCCTGATAATATCCTCAGGGGGATATGTTTAGATTTTGATAGTGGGATTCTGCACAGTTAGCTGGGTTTCAACCCGTAATAAGCTGAAAATTAAGTGGAAACATCAGTATAATTGCGACTCTACGATAGAATGTGTCTTCTTAATTACATTTACCGTGGGCTATGCTTGAAGTCTGTAAATCAAGTGCAGCAAATCTACTTCTATGGCTGCATTGTTTTGAGCTTTAGTCTTCTGTTCACTTTGGTAACTGTGCTGTATGAGAACAGAATTTCTGCCGGGGCTTGGAATTGCTCTAATTTGTTCTGGTAATGGGCACCAGATGTCAGAGTATAAAAGGAAGTTGGAGCCAGCAGAAAGATTGCCATTCTGACCTTCTCTTGAATTCCAAAGTCCTTGCCCCTTTTTGACTTCTGTGAAAATCAAGCATTCACAAGCATGCTGAACGAAGTGGGACAAACTGCTTCCCTCCTGTGGAAGCTGTCATAGCAGAAGAGAAATGGCTACTTTGCAGTTCCCTGGAAGGGTGACATCTGCCCCTTTTCTCCAAGCTGTACTTTAAGGGGAGGAGGGCAGAAAGAAAGGGGAAAAAAGCAAACCCAGCCACTTCACAGAGTCATCTCCTTTGTAAAGACTGCTACTTCTTCCAAATGCCTCCCCCCAATTGGGTCTCTGACATCCCTCTTCAGTAAAGATGAAGGATGTGTCTTAGGTTTTGTTTCTCTTTGTCTTTTATTTTTCAATAACTATAGGGCTATAATTTTTTTCTTGTACAGTGCATATCTAATTTATTGCATTTGTCACCCAATTTGTCTCGGTAAAAGAGGTTTAGATCTGAAAAAGTCTCCGCAAAGTATATCACAGTACAGATACCTGCTATTGTTGATAAGGGTACAAACTGGTGACAAAGTCAATCAACTAGTACAGGATTTACCTGAGCATTTATACTTCATTTTCATTAATTGATTTTCTACAGGTTGACAGGATTCCATGCAGCTGATCTTCTACTTGTAATGAAGTTTACCTTCCAAAAATTTTCAAATGAATTTTGTGTTTTCTTGGTATAATCAGGGACTTCAGATTCTATGTAGTGTCCCTACAGTAGATTTGTTTATTTTCTCTTTTGCAGATATAGTGGAAGAAAGTAAATACCATTCTTTACTGAGAGAAAATGCAGTTTTGTCTCAGTAAAAGTAGGGGATTACTTAAAAAATGAATTAACTATTTCTTCTGTTTAACTATCATCTAAGCAGAATATAAAAATTTTGAAAATTCAGATAAAGGTATACAATTACTTTAAAATTTTAATTATCCACTATTTGCACAACGTTGCTCAGTATAATAGACAGAATTTAAAGTCAATAAGAAACTTGAGGTTTTTTCAAGTATTGCTATCCATAAACCTCTGCTGCCACTGTGCATTTCCTTGTAATTGAGATAATCACAATTATTTCTTCTTAATTTTTCTCCCAAGTATCAGAAAATCCAAATATGTCTCATTTTGTCTTAAATTTGTTTTTTCCTTTTACTCCATATTATTTCAAAATTTTCTGTAGTATTTTCTTACATTTATGATTTCTTTGAGAATAACAAATACTAAAGTAAGTTATAAATAGAGACAATTGAAGTCTCTGCAAGCTAATTATCTTAATTGACTTCTTGAACTCTGCTCATTGATAATGTTTATTTAACTGTTACTTTACTTATTCAGCAGACCCCTCAGTGCTCTAGTTTGGTCAGCATTGTCACTGTGAAGCACTGACCCACGTTACAGGGCAGCTTGAGGTAGTCATACAGTTCCCGTAGGAACACAAGCAAAGATTGTGCTCAATCTTTGGGTTTTCTTCCCTGTGCCAGTTTTAAGCACATGTGTAGCTTACTTGACCTCTTTGATACTCAAGTATTCTCAGCTACATAATGGGATTAATATTTCCTGTTTTATAAAGATTCCCTACAATATATTTGAGAAAACATCTGGAATATAGTGTTCATGCAGAGAAATGCTATTGGAAAATATAGGTGACAATTCAATGTATTAGCAGTCTCTGACATTTAACTGGACTAGTCCTGTTAATTTTGTAAACTTTTTTCAATTTCTAGTGGTTGTAAATGTTATATATACAATTCTTCCAAATAATTACACAGTATTACACCATTTCTTGGCTTCTCTTAAGGCATGTTTAATTGACTACTTTTAAATGTCCACAGCCAGAGGCCATATTTTCTCTTTTGAATGCAATCAGGATAGAACAGCTATGATATTCTTTCAAATTTAAATAGCATACTGGTCTTCCGAGATCCAAATACTTTTAACCATTCTGCCATTCTATCAGTAAGAGTAAAAATCAACTGAAATAAAGTAACCCACGAGTTGAAACCGAGGGTTGAGAATTAACAAATGATTATACTTACTGAATAATTACAGAAATGCTTTTTCTTACTTTTCTAGTATATTATAGAAGAGCCAAAAGTTAATACCAAAATCACTGAAATTCACTAGTCTCAGCCTTGTTTGTACTTACTACTGTGGTGGTAACCTCTCCACCTTCCCCTGCGTGAATCCCTAAAAACACTGAACTCAGACTCCGGGAGACAGGTATTTATGCCAATAGGCCCTCTGATCTCCTGCTTTGTGCTTAAAGTAAACTCTTTCTCTCTTTGAAACCCCAGTGTTTCGGGAATTGTTCATTGTAGCACAAGGGGCAGAAAACCCCACTTTTGCTCAGTAACGATATTTTTTTTCTAGGCTCTCTCTTGTTTTTTCACTATGTTGCTCTTTGTGCCTCATCTCTGAATCACGTCCTCCTTTCAAACACCAGGGCACTAATGGGATGATGGTTCTCCTGCACTGGTTTCCGTGACTTGGGCAGTTGGTACCAGCACGTTTCACTGCTTTACTTTCAGAAGGCTTCATTCATCCTCCCCTACCACAGGGTTTGCTGTTCCTTCTCTAACTGGGACAAATTGGCCATCTTCAAGGAGCTTTGATGTTTGCTTTTATAAAGAGAATGTCCATGTATTGGCCATGATTTCCATCGTACCCTAGTCAAATTTCCCAGAGGTGAAGGTAATAACTTCTATTTTTTTCCCTTCCCAGTAATAAAACAATTCTTCTAGGAACAAGGAGAACCAGAAAGAGGGAAACTAACTCAAATGAGTTTATTAGAAATTAATGAATATATTTGCAGAAAAGTCATGGATCTTTAGGTCAGACATAAACATAATGAAATGTAATGCACAGATTCACACAAATACCTACGATAGCAATTTCACTTGATGATAGCATCTTGGGTAAGTTTTACAATGACCTAAGGTATTTATCTTATGATAAGGAAGCATTTAGGATATGGCAGAAAATATTCCACCCAAGAAGAGTAAATTCTTTATTGCCTATTTACTCTCTAGTTGCCATTTAATTCAAATAGCACTTAATCATAAAATGAACATTTTAACTAGAAAATATTAACCATTGTTCTTCTTTGTCAACTTAATAGTCCTTTAATCCTCAGTTAATTAAAAAACAGAGAAAACATGGAACACAAGCAGTGGAAACAGCTGATAAGTGCAATTACATCTTAGCGGCAATAGCAACACCACAGAAATTTCTTCTGCCTCACCTTCCTCTGGTTACGCAAAGAAAGATCAAACATTAATACTGGTTCCTAAATTCCAAAAGGATGATGGTACTTCTAAGAACATAATCACTCCATTAAAACTGGACATCACACCACATTATATGTCTAGCAACAGTCTGATTCAGGAATTGTCTCTTACAAATAACATATATGCCAGAAGGCAGTGTGCAGACAATGTACTAGATCTTAACTGCTTGTACAGAAATTCCTGGGTAGTAGCATGATCAGTGAGTTTACATTCAGAAGCTTTGGATTCCAAGTTCAACTATGAAAATACTAACATGTGCTCTTGCACAAATTAATTGGAATCTCTGGTGAAACTTTCTTCATATGAAAATTGAGAATATTATTAATTCCCCTACTTTTCTCACAGGGTTTGTTAGTACATATTGGCATAACTAATGCTAAAGCATTTTTTTAATAATTTGTTTAGGTCTTGTGCAAATCTAGTTTTATATAGGGGGTTATTTTATTTGTTGATGAGACTGGGATAATGTACTTTACTATCAATAAACATACTATTCAAAAATCATAGGGAAAATTTCTGCCAAATAACCAGTATGGAATGAAACTCATTGTCTCTACTTTCAGTAGGAAGCATATACCCCTGCCCACCTGCACTTAAAAATTATGGAATTTTATTTTTAAAAATTCTTCTTAAAGAAAAACAAAAACGCTTCTCATTGTCCTTTGTTTGCTTTAGTCACTTCACATTCTCTTCTGAAGCCAGATCTGATTTCCACAGTAATGCAGGCAGGAGTTCTCTCCTTTTCTGAGGGTTTTCTCTTAAGAAACAAACAAATAAAACTTTCTCCCCTTACAGTGTAATGATGCAGGAAATTGCACCCACTGGGCAAAGACTCTTTTCTCCTCTTCAGAAGGCTTTGTTATAATGCACTTTTATCATTACAAGAGTTACAATACTCCATTTGTCATCGACTAATAATTTTAAAATCAACCAAGAAATGGTGGCATTATTTACTTGTATAAGGCTGACGTTTCTATCCATTCAGGGAGCCTTTCAACACTGAATTTAGCTCATGATTATTACTCCAATCAAATATGCGGTTTTGAGGGAAGACGCTCACCCTAAGCCTGTCAGCCTTGCCTGCTGAGATGGGCACGTGACACACGGTGGGCGACACACCTCATAGCACCTGTCCCTGTCCCCCACCTGTAGATAAATCTAGGAACGGACACGGGGCAGTTGGCTTTCTTTCTCGGGAGCTTCTCTTCTGCCTTGATTTCCCTGAAAACGCTCATTTTACCTTTTTTAAAATGACATTGTAGGATTTGTGACAATATTGGCTCAACTTCTCATACAACTTTATAAATCAGAATAAACCTAAGCCTACCTATAGAAAAAAGAAAAGGAGGCCATGTACACAGAAAGAGATACGATAAAGAGAGTTTTAACTTTGTTCAGTTCCCAAAATGAGGCCAGTTTCACCCCTGTTCTTCCTTTACTAAAATTACTAAATCTTGTCCTAGTTGAATTTCACTAACCTCCAATGGAAATCCTGATTAGTACCTTTCATATAAGAAATTCTGCTGGATGCTTGCATAGAGCATGACTTCTTGGTGTTATGTGCTAATTAGAGAGATGGTTTATGTAAAAAAAAAAAAATTAGCTCTTAATATATGTGTCCTTGTGCAAGAGATACAGAGAAGAAATTCCATAATGGTTCAGAGGAACTGGAGTAACACTTGGAACCCTCCATGGAAGATGCAAGGTTTGGTTTAATTTGGGATGATGGGGTAATATTCAAATAGGGTAGAAAGGAGAGAGTCATCAAATTATTGGCATCAGAACCCTTAGAAGTATATTCTGGTAATAACACAGAGGGATTAAGGACACTTCAGGTAGAGGTCAGGACATGGGTATCCACCCAAGGCTGAGGGGAAGGAAATCAAACACTTCTGGCTAAGTGTGACGTCAAAGGGTGGGTACTCCCTTAAAAAAGCTGGGCCTCCAGGGGGTCCTGAGCTTCTTTGAATAGCCAGACAGCTGCAGTCTTCAGTTTCTTCCCAAAAGAAAGGTAACCAGAAGGGAACTGATTAATAAGGCACTTGGATAATTATGAATATGTATCCCAGTTTGCTTTAATAAAGGGCATTCAGGGTCACTGTGGTGCAGAGCCGAAGGCTGGGCAGAAGGCGCAGTTGCCTGATTAGAATAGGCTAATCAGGCCTGAGGGACCCGGGTGGCACCAGGCATGTTCGTGGGGGGCACGGGACCCCTCTTGATTATTCAGACTGTGGAATATACTGAATGGCTTGGCTGGAAATTGTATTAATATTGATCTTTTTCTACTCATGTTTCCTCCACTGAATTGCCCAGTTACTTTAAACTCACAACCCTCATTTCACATGGGGGTTTTGAACTGGATGTCTGTTATCTCAAAAGGGTGCGATTGTAATTATTTAGGTGTATTAACTATATGCATAGCATATACCTATTTGTGAATATGTGCACTTACGGGCATGATATATAAACACACATGCATACTCGGTGTGAAATTCACTGATAAAATCTGGGAGTCTTCACAAAAATTATTAATAGTAGTTATCTCAGGGTGCCGGCATTATGGGTTATTAGCATTGTATTTTTCATGCTTTCTGTAACAGGTAAATTTTTACAGAAGTTGTGTATTATTCTGATGATCAGAAAATATGTTCTTTTCACAAATCAAGAAATTTAATTACTCTTTACATAAATATAACTATAATTAGTGTTGTGCATTCTGGCACCTTGTGTTTGCATACATCCATAGCCGTTGTCCCCCTTCATTTAGAGTAGGGGCTTTCCAGTCTCTCTCAACAACTATATATGTGAAAACTCTAATATGCTATATTGAACATAATAGGTTTGCAATAAATATCAGCTGACTCTAAATCCAAATCAAGCATATTTTCAGATATAACAAATTTTTTAACCAGAGATTCTTAGCTTGAAATTGCATAATCAAAATTGATGTGTCCAAATACATGGAATTCATTGATCTCTTCTCAGATACGTCACACAAAAGTATTGCTCCCAATCCTCTATGCAGCAGCTACTGACAGCTGGAACAGACTTTCTTGTTCTGCATTATTGAATCTGCCGTTTCAAATCTCAACCCTAAATTCCTATCTTTTTTTTCCTACTTCCATTATTGCATTCAATAATTGCATTATTGAACTCTGTTAAATGTACTGGGATACAGTTTTCTATGAAAATGGCTTGGACACATATACAATGCAATAGCACACTACTTTGAAATCTATTTCCTAGCATGACTACCCTCAGGTTAGAAACACTCTTCTGTTTATTGATAGTGATTAAACCAGATATGTACACCAAGGTAAACTATTTTAAAAGATGGGCAAAAATGAATAATGCTGGAAAAGTGAGAAGTAAAGATACTTTCCTTAATTCTAAAGTGCTCTTAGAATAGTTTTATGTTAGTGTGTCTGTGCTTCCAGCAACATATATCAAAAATTATTTTGCTACTCAAAGGTAGGTAATCTAATTCTAGAGAGAGAGTTCTGAGTTTTGAAAGGAAAACACAGAGATAATAAGATTTCTCTGCATCTTTTTATTCCCATATCATACTGTATGAATTTGGACCAAGATAAGGAAATTCCTTTCAAATGATTTAGTTAGTAATGTGGAAATTTTTTAAAAAATGACTCAAATGAGAATATAAAAGCAAGGCACTTTGGTTAGAGCTTGCAATAGCAAAGGAGTCAGCTACCATCATTTGTGTTTGACGGAGTCTCAAAGGCAGTCAGGCAGGGGATGAAAAAAAGCTATAACTATAGTGAGAAAAGGGAAGGCTGCAGTGATACCCTGATCGGAGGTCACTGGTTTGGGGAAGGTGGAGGAGGGAAACTAAGTGTGCAGCTTCCTTCGTGACTGGTTTGGGGAACATATTTGGCTTTCTCCAGTTAGTTCTGAGTTGGAAGTGGGGACAAAAATCAAGGAAACTAGCAGTCACTGACTAAGTTCCACCCCTTCTGGGTGGTTTGGGTTCCTGGACTGGTTGCTGCAGACTGTGGGTCATATATCTCGTCTGGCCATTGTCCGTCTGACCGGTCATTCCCTCAGTACAAGGAACATATTTTAGGAACATATCAACTTTTTAAATAAAATGTTATATAATAAATAATAATGCTTAAAGAAAGCTTTCCCTGAAGAGGATATATTTTAGCTAAAATTTGAAGCAACAGTAGAAATTAGCAAAATTAAAGAATTTGTGTCTGTGGATGGAAAAGAGCTTTTGAAACAAAGAGATGAGTGCTTGCAAAGACTGTGAAACAAGAAATAGCATGGCACATGGTTAGACACGAAGGTCCAGTGTCATAGTCACAGCAATTCAGATTTGAACAAGATGAGTCAGCAGAGATGCAATGGACCTAGACATCACAAGGCCTCTTCTTAACAGGAGGGTCATATATGGCTAGAGTGAGAATGTTTCCCTAAGAGCATGGAGAAGTCATTTAAGTTCTGGGACATAATTAGAACTTTCTTTTCAAAAGATAATTCTTTGTTCTTTTTGAAAAGTGGATTGAAGGGGAGCATGAGTAGAATACACGTAAACTCTTGAAGAAATCCTAATAAAATATAAGGAACGAACCTGTTAGCAGTGGAATAGGAGAGAAATAGGATGGTTTAGAATAGTGCTTTTCAAACACCAAGTTGAATATGAAATCCTGGGGAACTTGTTAAAATGCAGATTCTGTTTCAGCAGGTCTAGGGGAAGGGCCTGAGATTCTGCATTTCTAATAAGCTCTCACATGCTGCTGGTGCTGTTGTTCCAAAAGCAAAACTTTGATCTTTGAGCAGCAAGGGATAAGAGAAATAATTCTCTGGGCGATATTCAACTAGATCAACAAAAATTTTGTATACCATTTTACATCCTGAAAAAAATTAATAAAATTACCAAAACATGTAAAAATTGAAATAGCAATAAAATAGCCTAAAAGTAATTATTAAAAAAAGATATTCAAAGTATTATAAAATAATGTGAATTTTAATATGAAAATATTTAAGCATGACCATACTAGAAGACATAAAATCATTTTACAACATTACTTAAGTTCGGTGTGAGTATCAGCTAGAAATGCACATAGAAACACGTATGCTGTTTTAGTAAGAATAAATTTGCATTTACCATCAGTGGTCTTTCTGCACAATGTTAAGCACAATCCTCCTCAAACTCCTCCAAAAAATTGAATAGAAGGAAAAACTTCCTGACTCGTTCTATGAGGGCATTATAACCACAAGAAAATTAAAGACCAATATTCCCTATGAAAATAGATGCAAAAATTCTCAACAAAATACTATCAAACCAAATCCAGCAGCACATTAAAAGAATTATGCACCTAGATCTAGTAGGATTTATCCCTGATATGGAAAGGTGGTTGAATAAAAGAAAATCGGTTAATACAGTAAGCTACATTAATGGAATGAAGGGGGAAAAAAAACAAATATTTTTAAGATGCCAATTATACTCAAAGTAATTTAAAAAAATCAATGCAATCACAATAAAAATGTCAATAGCTTTCTTTGCAGAAATGGAAAAGCCAATCATCAAATTTATATAAAAGGGTAAGGGGCCTTGGATAGAAAAAAAACATTTTGAAAAAGAATAATGAATTTGGAGGTCTCACACTTCCTTATTTTGAAATTTATTACAAAGCTGCAGTAACTAAAACTTTAAGCATGGTACTGGCATAAGGACAGTCATATAGACTAAAGGAAACTTATTGAGAGTTAACAAATAAATCCCCACAACTATGGCCGATTGATTTTGACAAGCATGCAATGTCCACTCAATGGGCCAAGAATAATCTCTTTCAACATTTGGCCCTGGGAAAACTGGATATCTGTGTGCAAAGGAATGAAGATGGACTTCTACCTCACACCATATATAAAAATCAACTCAAAATGGATCAAAGCCCTAAATATAAGAACCAAAATTATAAAACTCTCAGAAGAAAATGTACAGAAACATTTTCAAGACCTTTGTTAGGTAATAGTTTCTTAGATTTTACATTAAAAACATGAGCAAAGAGGAAAAAAAATAGACATAAGGGACTTTATCAAAATCAAAATTTTATGCATCATAGGACTTCATCATTAAAATAAAATGACAACCTACAGAATGGAAGAAAATGCTTGGAAACTATGTATGCAACAGGGATTTAATAGCCTGAATTTATAAAGAAATCACACAACTGAACAACAAAAAGACAAACAACCCAATGAAAAATAGATAAAAGATTCATGTTTTAATTTCCTGGCTTCTAAACAAATACCATGAAAGGTTGGCTTATACATTGGGAATTTATTGCCTCATGATTTTGAGGCTTAGAGAAGTCGAAAATCAAGCCTTCCAACACTGTGGTGTTCTGGGACTGGCTGCTAGCCACTTTGGTCCTTGGCTTTTCTGTCACCTGGCAATGCACATGGCTGCCTCTCTTGGCCTCTCCTCCTTTCTCCCAGAAGTCTGGCATCCTGCGGCTGGCTGCTTGCAATCCTTGGTCCTTGATATTTCTGCCATGTGGCAATGACATGGCAGCCTTCCCTGACTTTTCTCTCCCGTCCAGGTCTCATTGACTTCCAGCTTTGCTCCCTGTAGCTTTCTCTCTCTGTGGTCTTCCATTTAAGTCCTTCAGGAATAGGATTAAGACACATCCTGATTCAGTTAGACCACACCTTAATCTTCAAAAGGTCCTATTTTACAAGGTTTCTTACCCATAGGAATGAATTAAGCTTAAGAACATGTTTTTCTGGGGTATATAGCTACAACTCACAACAACTTCAATCAATATTTCTCCAAAGTTATACAAATGGCCAGTAAGCGTATGTGAGAATATTCAACATCATTAGCCATTACGGAAATGCAAATCATAACCACAGTGATATGCCATTTCACACCCACTAGGATGCTACTACTGAAAACATGAAAAATAACAAGTTTTGGAGAAATAGGAAAACTCTTTCTTTGTAGGTAGAAATGTACAATGGTGCATCTTCTGTGAAAAGCAATTTGGCAGTTCCTCAGAAAGTTAAATATAGACTTAACATATAACCTGGAAATCCCACTTTAGGTATAGACTCAAAAGAATTGAAAGCAGACTCAAACAGATATTTTCACACTGATGTTCATAGTGACATTATTCACAAATTGCCAAATATGGAAGCAACCCAAGTGTCTGTCAATAGATGAATAGATAAACACAATGTGGTATATACATAATGGAAAACTATTTAGCCGTATAAAGGAATGAAGTTTTGATTCATGCAACAACATGGATGAACCCTGAAGACATAATATTGAGTGAAATAAGCTAGACACAAAAGAATAAATATTATATGATCTCAAAGATGTGAAATAATTAAACAAATTCATACTGTCAGTAACTAGAAAACAGGTTACCAGAGACTGGGGTAGGAGTAGGGAATGGGGAGTTAATGCTTAATTGGAACAGAGGTTCTGTTTGGGTTGATGTAAAATTTTTTATAATGGATAGTTGTGTTGATAGTCAACATTGTGTACATAATTAATACCAGTGAATTATATATTTAAACGTGGTTAAAAGGAGTAATTTTAGGTTGTATATATGTTAGTAGTATAAAAATTTTTGAGAAACCATAGGTCTGTGCAACATAGCAAACCCTAATGTAAACTATGGACTATATTTAATGGGGTAATTATAATAATATTGCCATCAATTGTTATAAAATTACCACACTAATGCAAGTTGTTAATAATAAGGAAAACTGCATGTGTGATAGGGGGTATATGGGAACTGTGTACAGTTTGCATGAATTTTCTATAAACCTACAACTTTTATAATGCAAAATTAATTAATCATTAATTACATAACAAAAAAGGGTTTCTTTGGGATATAGTTATGGATTTGAAGGAAACCCCACAGGGGTCACTCTGGGTTCTTGTACAGAGCAGATGAATTGGAATCCACATTGGCATGATCATGAGAGAAAGCAGGTTTATAAATGCTGGCAGAAAGACAGGAGATAGGGATGTCTCAAATCTGCCTTCTCTGGACCATGGAGAATAGGAGTTTTTATGGATTCCAACAAGGGAGAGTAAAGTGGTTACCATCACAATGGCAAGCATACACAAGGGTGAGACTTGTGTTGAAATAACCATAAACAAAGGTAAGTTTAGTGTAGAATCACCATCACAATAGTAAGAATACCCAAGGGTGAAGCTAGTCTAGAGTAACCATAAACGGGGGAGAGACCTGTTTAGAATGGTCATCACAATAGCAGGTCTAGGCTAAATCCAGACAGAGCAATTTCAGATATTACCCTTTTGCTATTTTATAATATAAAGGATCTATATAATGATTTTTAGCCATAATTATGTGTTAATTCTTAAACTTTCAGTTACAGTTTCAGGTTCCATTTTCACTTCAAAACAAATTGGGCACTTTTGTTTATCAACTATTAAATCTATTTTAATGTTAGGTTATGGAGGACAGAACTACTTCAATCAAGATCCTGGTGTTTGCAGAAACCAAAGCAGGGCTGGATTCAAATTGCTGTAGTTCAGATTTAATATGAGACCAGTCAGCGTGGTTATGGATTTTTTCCATATTTCTTTGCACATTTATCATAGACTTAATTAGAATTAAATAGTGTTAGGGTTTGGCAAGTGAGTATGGATATAATCCATTTTCTGATGCTGAACAACTTGATAAGACTACCGTAGAAGGGAGTTAGGAAATGGAGATTGACTAACGAAGGAGTAAAGACAGGGAGGTACATAGATCAAGTGGGGTTGAGAGTCCAAGAGAAGAAATATAAAAATCCTACTTTTCTTATGGTTGCATAAACCGAGAATTAGGAGCAAGATGCACTAGTTCACAGTATCTCACAGCAGAAGGTGGGATAAGGTCCAAGGCTCTGAGTGTAGACACTGTGGGGCAGAGACCTCATTACTGCTGTCTTCTTTAGATTTCTTCTAAACTGCACTCCAAAGTTTCTTTTTTTTATTGTGGGTTTGATTGTGGGTATCATACCTTTAGGTTTGGAAAATTGTAATTAAAAAAAAAAGAACAGTAATTCACATACTCATTGAAATGATGGAAACCTCAGGAATAAGTGGAAAAGATGGAGCTCCAAGTAATTTCAAAACCGTTCCGTACAGAATCGAGTACTGTTAATTTCTGTCTTTGAAATACATTGAGAGCTCCCTTGAGACCTGCATTTCAATTACTCCTTATCCCAGTGAGAGCTCGGTCCAGAGGAGATCCAGGGACACACTGGATTCTAAATATCATTGTGCTTACTGACCTGTAGGCAACCTGACCTTTTCTTGTTCTTAGTGTTTGAATTACTCTTTTTAAACAAGTAAATTACTTTAGCACTCCACGGTTTTAAAACTGAATAGAATTCAGTCTTTCCGAATGTATAAAAACATTATCACTGCCAAAAAAGGGAACTATGTTATAAATTTCACAGAAGAACAGAGTGTTACCTGAGCTCACATCTATGTTTTTCAGGTATTTTTCAAAATTCAGCCAATTTGGGTTTATTTTTCATATTGTCCTTTTCTTCAATCAACACTTTATAGAGGTGGTTTTCTCCATTTAAAGTTGAATATAAAAATGACAACTAATTAAATAAATAAATAATGAATATTTTGCTTAATTTTGAAAAAGTGATCCTGTGGTTTTTTTGTTGTTGTTAGTTTTTGTTTTGTTTTGTTTTTGCCTTGGCTTGAGTAATGAAATTCTTTTCAGGTGCCAGAAGTTTTAAAGAAATGATTATGCTCCCTGGGGAACGGACTCCTGGCTAATCTGTAACCAACTCCACCACATTACCGAGTACAAATTTTCACTTACAATTGTTCAATACATGATGGAATAAGAGATTAATGGGTAAGTGAATGGTTACCAAAAATGGTTTATTTAGATGATTAAAGTAGTTATAATGTATCAACTTTTAATTAATTTTTCACAAGGGATCAGAAATTCATATTCTATCTACACAAAAACGTATAAATACATCCACCCAAAAACACAAAAATAATTATGGGATTTGCATATTCCTATAAATACTCTTAAGGGAAGTATTTGGCCCTTGGACTCTCATAGCTGTTTGGATTTCATCTATTCTATCAGCTTTATATTTCCAAAATTCAGCTAAGGCTTAAGTAAAGGTGTCCTGCTTCTTAGCCTTGGTACTTTCTAATATTCAATATTCCCAGTATTATTACATGCTGTCCATGTTCTTTTTCATTCTTGTACCTGATAATTAAAGGGCTGGAGTGACAAAAGCAATTTGGGCAATAAAATAGAAAGAAGAAAAACAAATTTAAAAAAAAAAAATTCAATTTCTATAGATTTAAAACACATTCCACTCTCTCCCCAATCAATAACAAAATAAATGCATCACCTACCAATATTTTTTTTACATTTTCAAAACCAAACTTCAATTTTCAGTTCAAGCGCTCTACTTAAAATGACTTTTAATTTCACATTCTCTGGGCTCCAAACCTACTTTTGGCACTTGATGATAGTGGTGAAAAGACAAGACATAATTTTTAATGTTGTCATTCAGAATCTAATGTGAAGACAAAAGTTTTTCATAAACACCTCTGTTAACCATTATCTCAAGAGCAATTAAGGATTGCACATGGCTCTGCAACCAGAGCAAGAGAAGGGCATACACCTTTATTCAGGAGAGGCCAGAGGAGGTCTCTGTATGACAAGTAACCTTTCAGGTGAACTCTAGTTAGGTAAGGATGAGCATTAACAATGAGTGGGTTTGGAGGCTAGTAATGGGAAAGCAGGGCAGAGGTAGAAGAAATAAACATTCTAGGCTCATCTAAGTGAGTATAAAAACACTCTGAAGTGGGAAAGAGTTTGACTTACTAGATAAAACATGAAGGCATGATGAGATGTATGGTGGGCACCCTGGAGAAGGTTGGCAACCAAGGAAGTATGGGTGGTCTCAAAATGTAAGGTTATGCATGAGACTCTATTCTGCTTTAATCCCAGGAAGATGTTAAAGATTATAAGGCAGATAATGGATGCATAGGAAAGAAACAGAAGAGGACGCTGGAAGATAAATTGGGAGGCTATTAATAGTTCAAACTTGAAATCACAGTGACTTGGATTGAGATGGTGGCAGCAGTTAACGCGGGTATACTCGGCAGGCTTATAAATCCAAGCCCTTCAAAATGGGACTGTGAAATATTGGTTCAACATTAATTATTGTGGATTAAAAGAAACATTTTCTATTAATCTAATTATATGGCTTTATATTCAAAATAAGAAATTTTTACCATATACTGATTCTAACACAATGTCACCTATTTGAAATTGATCCTTTATTTCAGAGTTTTGTGTCACTCATAAATAGTATTAGTCATGCTACTCACCAAAAATAGTGACTTCAATGAATATAATTATAAATCTTGTTTGAAACATGTTTAAGAATTATTTTATCTGGCTGTCAGGCCCACCAAATATGTTTTGTAGTTTGTTGCCCTTTTTCAGTTTTATTCAGAACACTCTAAATGAGCCATACTTGAGAAGCATTTTAAATTATTTAAAATTTTGATAAAATAATTTACTAATTACAGGTATACATCACCTCACATGGCATTATACAGTTTTAGAATTCCAAATAAATTTACTTATATGAGCCTTGGTGACGGTTGTGTAGAGAATATTGAAACTTAAAACAAAAAGCCTACAAAAAACAGCTATGAGTATGAAGCACTAGTTTGCTAATTGGCTTTAGGGTCTAAGTCAAATTATTCAGTTTTTCACTTTAAAATCCAACTTGGAAAAGTACTGTGGAGAACTAGGTCAGTTCAGATTAATTTATCTTTATTTTTTCTTATATCTTTGTCTGTAATGGTTATGGCTTAACTTCCCTTGAGCAATGAATCTTCATATTTCTGCACAGCTCCTGCCCCTTTTAATTTGTCTCTGAGTGGTGGCGCTAGTGAAAGAGATTAGTCAAAGAATTTGAGGTATATCTTAGAGGAAGCATTGCTTGTATTCTTCAAGTTTTTCTCAGTGGATAGGGATAAGATAGAATTTATCTTATGAAGAGCAAGAATATTTTTAATAATGTATATATGCCTGGTGAACCAGATATAAAGTTTGCAAAACTGCATGCAAATTTAAATTTCCAAATGTATACCATTTCTTATGAGGTTGTATAAGTGTGACCAATTCATATTTTTAAGGCAATTAAAAACAATAATTTTACTTATATGGCTTGAAATTCATTCTATTGAACATATTAAAATAAAAAAACTAAACTATCAAAGTGAACAAAAATATTTTGTAAATCATCCAGTGATGTCACAATCTCTGATTAACTTACCTAGTCTTAAAATGTTATTTTTATAAAATATTGTCAAACAAATTTTCCTACTAAAATAGTAAGAATATAAATCTCCTATTATGTAGGATTTAGATTTCATTTATTTAAGCCTGGCTTAATGTTGGGCAAATGTTAACAATTTATGAGACATTGGAAATGTAATTGCATCAGGGTAAAGTTTCTTGCTAAAGATATCAGGGAAGAGACATTAAAATAAGAAGAGATAAGATACAGAAAGCAGCTTGTTACCTCCTTTGACAAGTTGTACAAGTTATTGTAGTTAGTGGAGCCTTAAAAATATTTTCCTTATATATATGGAGTAAGAGTTTTGTTCTATAGTCTCCTGTAATGAATTTCTGGTAAAAAGGGAATGTCAGTGTATCTCTCTCCACATATAAAGCTATCAATTAATATACTAAATAATTTTGTTGTTTTTTTTTAATGGGAGAATAATTAGATTTCATACTAATAAATAAGCAGAAACATGAAAAGAATTCAGTTAAATCTAGGGATTTGAATCCAAGATTAACAAATCAAGAGTTTGTCTTAAAATTCAAACAAAAGAGCAAAACCGTGTTTTCTCAACAGAGGGAAAGGAGCAGTTATTGAATGGAAAGAAAACTCAGACAAGAGATTCAAAGATCTGAGAAGGTATAAACCAAAATGAAAGGTCACATCAGGAAGATGGCTGAAGCCAATAAAGGAGACCGTTACCAAAAAAAAAAAAGTAACAGCATGAGCAACACAGCTAGAGAATCTCGGCACACACAGTCATCCTTGCCAAAAGATGGTAATGATTGAATTCCTTTTTCTCCCCTCCCTTTCTTTGAGTCTAATTAAATTCATGGCAAATCATTCCATCCTGACCCACCTATTCCAAACTTGCTTTTGTGTATTTTCAATTCAGGTTGCTGTCCAGGCTTGAAATTCTATTTTCTTCTGGCTCATTTTCTTTTCATTGATCCTTTTCTTCAGCTGTGTCAAATCTATTATTACTCATCTATTTAAATTCTCAATTTCAATTACTATATTTTTCCATTTTATAATTTCCAATTGATTCTCTTTTTTTAACCATAGATTCCAGTTTTCTGGTGAAATTCTCTATCTTGTCATCTATTTTCTTCAATTTTATTAGCTCTGGCTATTTTACATCTGATAACTTAAATACATGGGCTAGTTCTGGGTTTGTTTCTATTGCCTTTAAAAAAGAATCTTGCTTCTGTTTTTGCTGATTACTCTATTAAATGCCAGTATTCTTTTATGAAAAATTTGTAGTGATTCTGGATGTAGTTTTATTCCTTCAGAGTGAGTGGACTTGTCTCATCCTCTGACGGGTATCTGGAGTGGGGATAAATCTTCTCAATCTATTCCGGGACTGAACTATCTCCAGGATGTTTTAAAGTCTTTGCACATCAAAATGACCTTTGATTCACGTCCTCTCCAATGTAAAAGTCCTCCAGAAGTACCAACTGAGAATCTGGTTTAATTATTAGGGTCCTAAATTCAAATTGTAATTTCCTAAACACTGTGAGATTCACAATAATTCTCCTTTGATTTCCAACTGTTTTTCTGCTTAGCTTCTTAGCCCTTCATCACACACAGCTTAAGAATCTCAAATGCATCAAGGATGCAAAACGTCAGAATCAATTATCTGTACTTCTGGTATTTCCATGATCTTGGCCTTTCAAGTCCTACTCATCTTGGAAACCATAAACTCTAGTGTTAATCACCACAGTCTGTGAGATTGCTGAAATCTCTGCTGGTTTCTTTGTCCTTTGGAAATTACCATTTCTCTGGTTTCTCAGACTGTCTCCTCAGGCTAAGTATTAGAAAACACCCTGAGGAAAAAGGAGTTATGCAGAATGATGAGCTTGCCTCAATGAGCTAATCTTCTCTCTAGAGTATTGGCCCCTTAAGTGCTAGATGCTTGGCATCTAAACAGATTTGTACTGGGTATATTTTATCTAGCATCTCTAGTGGTTATGAGTATTGGTCTACTACAAGCTGCTCCATTATAACCAGTGTTACATAAGACTTATGTAATTATTTGCCTGTATTTTTACTGAGATGCATTAGCAAACTCCCTTCTTTCAATTGCATTTTGAAGCAAACTAAATACACATACAAAATCAAATAACTGAATCAAGTAGCAAAATCAAGTAACTTAAAATAATCTTTGAGACATAATTAGCATCTATATATGAACACACCATCAATATCTTATACTTCCAAACTAATAGAATTGATGGAATTCAAGAGCAAACATGCAGGCCTGTTTGCCTCATACCCAGTAGAGGTTATAAACATACAATACCGACAGACTATCAATTCCGTTTCCACCAAAAAGAAAAATTTCACATAAGCATCAGTGAAAGTTAAGTTATAAAAAGTTAATAATCTCATCTTCCTTACATTTTCTACAACTCTTGCCTATTTTAGATGGTCCACAAATATCAAAATACCCATCAATCAAAAAGCTCCTTTGTAACGTCTTATTAAAATGAAGGAAGCCACATCTGCATATGTGAAGGGGCTGCAATTTTAACTTTCATTCAATGTCAATTTAATTTCAGTATCCTTCCCACGCCCAGTTTATGGTTTGTACAAATTACAGCATTGATGTGTTTGCTAGGGTAATGGTGATGATCTGTCATTAATTCCCCAGAGCGTATCATATTTTCTGAACACATGGTGTAGGGAAGGTCACATTGAATTCATCTATTTTCCAGTATTGAAAATATGCCATCACCACTAAGCTGCTGTAACAGAAGAAGGATACAGAGCAAAACTGTGAACACACTGTCATTGTGAATGTTTTATATCTCCCATAACTTATAACAATTAGTTTGCTCTTGGATAATACCTTCATAAAATATGATTCCACTGAATTTTGATAATTTTTAAAACTAGGGGTAAGAACAAAGAACATTGGCTGTAAAGTTTTCTCAGTGTATTAGAAAATCCTATATCCCTTTGATAAGGAAAAGAGGAAGTTATCACTTGTCACTTGGGTTTTGAATTGCAACAATGACAGATTTCCTGTTTTCGTAGGACTACCAAGGTTTTCTACAGATCAGAGTCTAAATAGCATATGCATTGGAAATCTCTAATATGTTGCAACTCAGAGATTTAAGAGATTGTCATTAGCTTAAGCCTAAGGCTGGTCTAAAGTCAATAAAGAGATTTTGTAATGACATATTAGCATTGAGAGATCCCAATGACATGGGTCAAAATAATTCTTGCTGGGGGGCATAGGAAAGTCTCTAATTCTCTTAGTGATTAAGTAGTAAACTCCGTGCTTAAATTTGCTGCTCCGATTGAGGTATATCGCTAGAATTACATTGTTTCCCACATTAGAAATTTTGATCTTTGCCTCCAAGTTACTCCTTTCTCACCTAATTTCAACCTTCAAGGATTTTCCAAAAATGGTGAATTCCCAACTTTAATGTTTTCAGAAAAATGGAATTTAAGCAAATGAAGATATACTAGACAGCCTATTTTAGTTTTGTGTGATGTTGCTTAAAGCTGTACTTATCTGCAACTCTCCAGTTGGTGAATACATCATGGCAGCAGCCATTAAAACTGCTGTTGGCATTACAGGGCTTCACCAGTCAGTGTTGCTTTTATGTTCCCTTAATATGACGAATGAGTAGATCCGCTCAGTGCTCTTCTGCCATTATCAATGCAGTGTCCCCTGAGAATAGGACCTTTGTTGCATCATGTGTGCTGTATGCCTGAAAAATACTTGGGTGCCTGCTTTGAGATGGCAAAGTCTCTGTTTTAAACTCAGTCTGTAGTCTATGAGAATTGAAACATGCCCTGTCTCCTCCTCAGCACCTCTTTGACACCCATCATTGGAAAACCTACCATCTTTCAGATCAAAGGCATTTTTACAGAGAAAGGCACTTGAGCTAATGTCTCACTGAGTGCCAAGGAGAGCTCCAAGTTGCCACAGCAGCATGGTGTCAGCCAAGGGCCAGGCAGATTTTAAAATGTGATTGAATTGGCATCTGATGTTTGGTAGATGCAAATAGAAATCTACTTTATGTCAGAAGACCCTAGGGGGTAAGTAGTATGGTCTCAGTTTCAAGTATTTGGTCAGGTGTGGAGAATCAGGTTCTGGAAGAATTGGTCAGAGGAAATCAGTGCTTGCTTTTGAAGTTTATTAGGTGGGACCAGAGCAGCCTTTAGTCAAGGCCATTGTCTCTGAATACTCTACAATGTGACCCATTAAACACAAGTGCCACAGTCTGACTGGTGGGAATCATCATATCCTTGGTCCTGTGCAAGCCCTGGGCTCTATCAGGTGGTTAGTTCTCTGGCCCCAGGTAGTTTCTACCAAAATAAATGCTCATCACTCCTCATCTGTAGACATGCAGGGCCCTCCAGTCATAGGACAATCACCTCATTATATCCACTCTCTCAGAAATTCTGTCCCCTGTTGCCTGATGTCCAAAATTTAAAAATATCTTTTTTCCATTGATTTGGTCCTGTATTTTTAGCTGTTTTGTCAGTATAAATCCAGTTCCTATTACATCTTGGGAAATGCTGCCAGAACAGTTTAACATATTATTACTTTTACTCTAAAAAACATTTAAATCTTGCCTTTCTCCAAGTTTTAATTATCTATATTATACATAAATCCAAGATCAAGATATATAATTTCTTTGGAAAGTAAAAGAAAATGTTACCTGAAAAATAATTTATTTCTAAAACTGCTTTTCAACCTATATTTCTTTCTAGTCCATTTAAGTAGGTTAATTCACTCTCATTTACTTTTTGAAGTATATAAATGACTACACTTAATTTTGGACAAATGTTATTTCCTCTTTTGTATTATACACAAAAATATACTAATTTTCTTCAATATAAAGTGACTGAGTACCTAAATTAATTTGGCAAATTAAACAATAAGAGATAGTTTGGGACCATGCACTTATAAAACTTAAACTATTTTAACATTGCATATCAATAAATGGTATCCAATATTTAATATTTCATGTTGTTTCAATGAATTTTAATTTTATATCCATCACTCTAATGTGTCTGTGTCAATGTATAAATAAGACTCCTTTTGGAAACCTACACCTTCATTTTAGTGATATAACATCAGCAGTTGCTTTTCTGTATTTTTTAATAACCCTGAATTTTCTTCTTTGATTATTCTCCTCAACAATATTTTATTTTCCATTAATCGTTCCATTTTCTCCTTGAAATGTTTCTATTAAAATGTGTATTATGCATATATTTTCAATGTTCAATCTAAGGGCACAGGGAGCATTGATAACTACATAATATTTAATTCCTTTCTTTAAAAAAGTGTTTTATTCTTAATGTGATATATTAATAAAATTCTAATAAAAAATCTTTATGTTCAAAGACATTTAAATTTATAAAATAAGGTGTTTTGAATCATCTTTTGCCTTTTTATTGTTTTTTGCTTGTTAGATTAAAAAGAATAATAATAAATCTATCTATTTACATATGCTTATAATCCACTATGAGGGGGAGATGTCACATCTCATCCTTTAGTTTAAAGCAGAAGCTTTTAACTGGGGGGCAATTTGGGCCACAGAGGATGTTAGGCAATGTTTGGAGTCATTTTTGGTTGTCACGAATGGGTGATGGGGGTTGCTAATGGCATCCAGGGGGTAGAGGCCAGGGATACTGCCAAACTTTCTACAATGCATGGGCAGGCCTCACAACAAAGAAATATCCAGTACAAAATATCAATAGTGCCAAGGTTGAGAAATCTTGACTTAGAACAAATGATAGTTTCCAAAACGGATACACAATACCAAATGACTTAAGTGGGTACTGTTTGCATGAAGTTTACCGTAAAAATGCTTTTAATATTCATTATATTCATTAAGTTATGAATTTAACTTAGACTTGTGAGGTAAATATCATCTTGTTCTTTTAATATCAAAGCCTATTTTGAGAAATTTTATGCCAATGAATTAAACACTTAAAAAACGACGATAATTTGAATAACACGGACTACCAAAAAAAAAAAAAAAAGAATAACTGGAAAAGTTTTATATCTATTATAGAAATTCAATTCTTAGTTTAAAGTGCTCCAATAAAGAAAATTCCAGGTCGATGATTTCACAAGCAAATTCTCCAACTCAATTAATAAATAAATCTACACAAATATACACAATATACTCATTCTATACAATCTCTTGCAGAATTTTGAAGAGGAGAGAAATCTTTTCCAGTCACTTTATCTGATCACTATAACATTATATATTCAAAAGTATTTTTGGCATTTTTTCAAACTTTCTTAAATCTTTCTTCCATTTATTATGTAAATTGAAGTTTCAGCCTTTTAAATAAATACATGGTTCATTGGAAAACATCCAGATAGAAAGTTTTAGTAAGTCAAATAATATTAACTGCCAGACTCAAAATCAAACTTGATCAAAACCTGGAGCAAAATAATGAATTTAAACATAGACATGACAGCATATTTAAATAAATATCTTACATGTTCAATATTTTCACAATTTTTTTCTCATATGGTTACATATTTGACATAAAAATCCTTCAGCATCTGGGTTAATATACAATTATATTATAGCCTTGTATAAAAAACATGCTAAAAAATTCTCTACCTTTCCAACTTACTTTATATGGCCACACACTAATTAACAGCAATAATGTTAATGATGAAAAACTGAAGTCCTGTATTGTAAATCTCTGGCTTACAGTCCAAAAGCTAACTGCAGAAAGTCCCTTATTTTAGAAATGTTTCTTTTTATACATCCCCAAAACACTATTTTGACAATATTGATAAAAACAAGAGCAACATCAGCAATTCTGCCTTCCTTATTTGTGAAAAATCTGTATCTCTTGGCTGTGTTTAGCCTGCATTAGATTATTGCATTGTTTTCTGGCACTAGACAAATTCAACCCTTGAGGGCCTATTTATATACATTTATTTGATTTCATCCAATGCAACTATCTTCCTGTGAATTTAATTTTAACCACTGTCTATAAACAATCTTTCTAGAATTCTCCCTACCACATCACTTACCCGTCAAGGTTAGGGCGGGAGGAAGCAAGGATACGAGAAGCTTAGGAAGTAGATTTTAAAAAGAGCTATAAACGTAGCTGTTGGCACATGCAGCTGACTGGAATCAAACACAGCAGAAACCAACAAGGTTTTTGAGAGTTGTACAGCCAAATTATCCATCTGCTTAGATTGAAATAAACTGTGACAGTT
>JAQZBX010012027.1:0-41831 GCA_029593785.1 Cabassous unicinctus
AGATTTGAGTCTCCTCACTTGGTAAAGAATCCCAATGAAGGGATTCCCTTGAATGAGAAGGGAACATGAAATGGGAACAGAAGAAAGGAAACTTAAAGCACAATAATGGCCTTTATGAAACAAGGACTGAGCCATCTACTTTTATATCTTTCCATTCTCTATCATATGTAATTGCAAAAGAACATGTATGTACACATATGTATGCACACACACTGATTTATATCCATATCTATATCCATATATGTATATGTATACGTGTACATATGAAACAAAGTATCTTATATATGGTTCTATATTTATATTAGAAATATGCATTATTTATTTTTCCTTTCTTATTTTTCTCTGCTTTTATAAATCTTGTAGGACATAATTAACTGTACAATTTTCTTCATAGTATACAAAATATCAAGTTAGTATTGGGAGGTAACTAAAGAAGGAGTGAACACTCTGATTCTGGATTTGGTAGTGGATGAGGTAACTGATGAGAATTTGGGTTGCTCTGTTTTGCAAAAGCAGCAAGATAATTATCTTTCAAATGAGAGATAATGGCCTCTAGTCAGAAGGGGAAATGCTGATGTTGTTGGAAGTCCTGGAGATTGAAGGTTTATTTATCATAAAATGGTGCATTCTGTGTGGGGCGGACACACTGTGAAGGCTGGGGTTATTTTTGAACAATGACTTTCTAATTTTTTCCATCATTATGAGTCCTTCTTACCCAGGTAGAGGCCGTTAAATGTTCATCACAAGACTTACTTGCAACCCTGGTGCATTTTTGTTCATTAGATTCCAACAATGTGGTGTACATTTCCAAGTCTTGGGTTAAGAGCAACGTGTGGAGGGATGGATGGATATTGCTCTTTTGCAAAGTGCAGTAGCTGTGGTAGTAAAGCCTCTAAGGGGAGTGACATCATCAGAATTGTATTTTGAAAGGACAGCTTTGGATAAAATGTGAGAGGAAGATTGGAGGAAGGATGGAAGAAAGTAAATGAAGTCGGACCAGTTAAGAGACCATTGCAGTAATCGAGGCAAGCCATGGTTGTGATTTGATTAAGATTGGGTTGGTGATGGGGGAGAGCGAAGCTTGCAGGTTGGAACAGTACTTGCTGATAAAGTTGGCAGAGTTTCTTTATGAACTGCTAGAAATGATGAAGGAGGGGGATGTGATAAGACTGAATCCATAAGCATAGCGAGGTAGATAACACACGGAGTAGTCCCTCATTGTCAGCACATCTTGCTGTATATTTTTAAAAGTAATATGCTGCTATGATTGTTGCTGGCTGTGATTTTTTTTTTTTAAGATATGCTTTAAAAAAACCACTTCTCTCCCCAAAGCAATGACACAGTCCTTGTCCAAAACCTCTCTCCTTGATTCTATTGAGCCAATTTTCCCTTAACACTCACTTTTAAAAATGGAGATATGGGCAAATAGAAGCAAAACATCATATATCAATTGTTCCTCTGAGCTTTTCCATGGGTAATTTTTTATCTTTAAATGATTACTTTTCAGTGAAATGAGTTATTTTAGTCAAGTAAGATGTTAATTTTGCAATTAAGAAATTAGTTAATTAGCCATATTTTTCAAAGTCACAAAGAATGCAGGTTCCTCTTCTCAACCTGATAGGCATAAACTAATTATAAAGAGAGATTATTAGAGCAGTACCTGGCCCAGAAAAAGTCAAATCATCCACTCTTCCACAACTTTCACAAATTAGTTATATTTAGTCCTCCCCTCCTTGACATTTATTTTGTGAATCAGTGTATGGGAAAATTATCTCTGTTTGTAGAGAAGATGCATTGTGGCTTTAACAAAACACCTTCATTTGCATATCACCTTGCTTTACAGGATTTCAGCTCCTAGTGAAGAGATTTTTATCGTGTGCAAAAGGAATCTAAATCTACAGGAAAATTTTAAGGTTTAAAATAGAGATTTCTCCTCACAAAAGAACGGTGACATCTTCGTAAAATACATGCAGCCATGTTTAAATACAGGGGACTGGATTTGGTGATAAAACTCAAATTATTATTATCATTACAAAGAAATCCTAGTGAGAAACTATGTATTTTTAAATAGTACATTTGCGTGTTCTTCACATCTACTTAAATTTTAGACACCTCACTTGATTTTGAAATGTTTGAAATTTAACATATTTAAATTAATCAAAAGTATTTATTGTGAATACGTTGAAATTTTGGTTTGAAATTAAAATGCTTATAATAGAGTTTTATTTTGTTTTTGTTTTTGAAATGAAAAAAATTTTTTCCACCTTGGTGATTGCTTATGTCTTGGTTTAGACTGTCCTTGCCCTATATTATGAGAGTTCATTTCTGTACTTTGCCTATTAAAATTAGTAGAGAAAATTTGCATGATTTCTGCAAATGGCTTACAAGAAAATTCATAATGCATTTACATTTTAATAATTTTTGTTATAAGGATATAAATGATAAAATAATTTATCTTAATATATTATTAACTTTAAACTTTATTTAAAAGATATAAAGCTAAAATTATGTGAATAGGGACTGCAAGAGCAAGTATAAAATACATTAATGACATAGGTACTTAAAATTTGGGGCATGTTGTTATTAGTTGTACCAAAATATGGCACCCTTCATCTTACTGATTTTCCATCCTTTTTTCATGTTTTTTCCTACTTGCTAGCCAATCCATCTGAAATTGAGTACTGTTAGCATTGAGATAGATCTATTAGGTTGCTAAAAATGTCTCACACAGTAAATTTCTGTTCACTTATCTATTGATATATTTTGAAAACCTATTATCACTGCAGCCTGACACAATCACCTTTCAATTTGCCCACATATCTAGTGGATGAGTAGATACCACATCTGAAAGGTTTTGAGCCAATAGACCCAATAGCTTTCACTCTAAGATATACAATTTAATGGAGAAATAAGATGATGACGTTTAGAGAACCAGATATTTATCTGGACTGAGTTGGCCATTACAAGCCTCACGGTAGATTTTGTCATCAGACATTTCTGTAGTTAATTTTGCATAATGATAAGCTTGATTCAGCTAATCTTGGCTGTGCTGTTCCAAGGATGTTCCGGTGGTGTTTTCCCCTGTTCAGCTCATTGAATAATGCAGATCTTCAAGAAACATTTCAAATATCAGTATTCAAGATATTGCACACAGTGCAAGGTCAGATTTGGAAGAGGTGTAGTTGAGGGAAGACAAGAAGCAGGGAAATCATCAAACCTGAATAAAATTGAGTTTGAAGGGGTAGCTTGGGGTTGATCCAATCAGTCCGGGATCTGTCAGAAAAATTTGAACTTATTACAGCAAGGGTGTTGATCTCCTAGGAAGAAAAGTCCAGTTGTAAAGAAACAGCCTTTTTTCCTAGTCACATAATTGCTATGTAATCTTGAGTAATTTTCTTTAACTCCAATGTGCCTTCTTTCCATTATCTATAGAGTGGGAAAAATATGGTAAAAAATTGTTTTAAGGAAGAAATGAGTTGGGACCCATTAAGACTCATAAATACTTAGAAATCTGCCTAGCACTTGACCATGATGATGAAGATGATGAAGATATTGATAATGATGATGATGATGAAGATGATGATACCTATGAGTTTGGGTTAACAGCAAGAACTCAAGTTCTGTCAAACAATTAAATTGTTTCTGCCTAGGTTATGTGACTATATTGGTACAATCCTGGCATATCAGACTTTGGTCCCATTGGAAATGAGGGAGCAAAGTGAGGGAAGGCAAAGCACTGATAGGAATACAGTACTGAATGGATCACCTGAGGTCAGTTCTGATGACTCTTGCCCCTCAGTCCCAAATATAATAAACAAATCTCCCTGACATGTCACAGTACCACTGAAACCACCCTATCTCATACTTTGTTTATACCTACCTGTACTGCTGTAATACCCCTTTGAACTGAGCTAGTTGCTTCAATTCTTGTTCCACCCAACCACTAATGTGCTAGTGCAACTATTACCTAACATTTATGCAGGGATTTATAGAGATTAAAATGTTGCCATATTAATTACCTCACCACATGTAATTTATCTTAAACAGTGCAGGCAACTTGATCATTCCAAAGCACAGTTCCAATAGAATCATTATCTAGCTTATCCATTATTCTTGTTATATTCATGAAGATTATTATTGTTACTGTTTTTTTTTTCTAAAGAAAGCATTTTGATATTAAGTAAAGGTTTCACTAAAAATTTAGGAAATAAAAATATACCTTAAAATAGTACCCATAATGGCATCAAATTAAGCAATTGAAGCTCTCAAGTTTTATTTCCTATCTACATGCTCCATCCATTTGGGATTAAGTTTTTGTAAGGTGTGTAGCAACCATTTTTGTAAATGGTTAAGTAGTTGAAGTACCACTCTAACATTTTCATAGTCTGCTAGATGATTTACTAGCTCTCTATTTCTGATTTTTTTCTTTTTCAATAAAGTCACTTCAAAGCTGAGTGTCAGCTTGTTTTAGTTAGTAAAGTTTAATCAGATATTTAAATAACCTAAAGAACAAATGTTCCTCCATGACTCATCTGGTTTAAAATCTTTCTGGCTATACTGCCACATAAATGTATTTTCATTGTTATAGAGGTGACCAGTGCATATATATGTATGTGTATGTGTTCTGCATGTGTATGTCCAAAATGTAAGACATTCTCCACTGCTCTATTCAACCACCTTTTAACTCTTTTCTTTCCATCTCATTGTAGAACAATTTTTAAAATGTAGACATGTCTAGGAATATTTGCAAGTTTATTTTGCTTAATACATTTATTCATTTATTTCAATTACATCCCATCATTTAAATTTTTATGCATTTTAGACATAATGAGTATATTTTGGCCAAATCATTATTTGGTATTTGCTTACATTAAGTTTTGTATCCTTGCATATTTAATAATTTTGTAGAATTTTAAATGTGTCTCACAAATGTCGTACACCAACAAATTTTACAATCCATACTGAAATTCATGCACATCTAATAACTGATATTTACCCTTCAAAATCATTGCAATTTCCATTAAGTTTGTTTTTTCCCCTGCCTTCTTCCTTTATGCTTTGTATAAGTTTGACCATAGTAAGCAGGTGTAGTATGAGTAAAATAAGAGATCCTAAAAAAAAAAAACTGACAAGAATAGATAAAAATATAAACAATGTTCCCTAACATCAGGAATGTTTATTCCTATATAAATGTTGAATTTTAAAAATAAAGAATCAACTGTGAAAATATTCGGGAAGAAATATAAGCTTTTCTGTAAAGAAAAAAGAACAAAATATATTTACAAGAAATGAGATAAAACTTATGTATAATTAATTGATGGATTGATAGATCCATAGATAGAAGCATAGATATAAAGATACAAAAACAGAAACTAATTTAGATTTAGATTTAGATATTAAGATTTAGATTTAGATTTAGAAAATGCAGCCAAAAGCTGAAGGGAAGAAAAATTTTCCCTTCAATTAACTTTCTTAATTAATTGGCTTTCATATTAAAACATGCAAATTAATTAACTGTACCAAATAGATGCAAATGTACAGAATCAATACGATCTTCAGCAAATAGCAGAAAAATAACATTGAAAAACGGATAGAAATTAAAAATGCAAAAATAGGCTACAATTTATTTTAATAAATATTTAACATAGATAACTTGAGAAGACCAATGAAACATACAAATCTCTCTTAAATTTAATCAAGACAGAATAGTTGAATCAATTTTAAAACTTAGAAAACAGAAATATAGTGATCCCAGAATATGAAAAATATAAGACTAAAATTTTCCAAAACAAACTAATATAAATAGAAATGTAAATATCTTAAATTAGATTCTAGTCCTTGAATCCAGATCAAAACTGAATAAATATAAATTTTTTCCTGTCACAAATAAACTTAGGTATGTTTTCAAATAATTTACATAACAATAGATCATAAGGAAATCTATTATTGCTTTAATAAGCTTAAATCATAGCAAAACAATCTTCTCAAAGGATACTTAAAATGCATTTTTCATAATATAACATCCAACTCTCATAAATATCAAATATATTTAAAGATATTGTCTCAAAAATCAGGCAAAAGCTAACACTGCTCCCTATTTCCACTATTATTTAGCATTTTATTTGAAAAATCAGCCAGTACTTTACATTACAGTAGAAACATTTAGCAGTATGAGAATTGACAAGAAAGAAACAAAACTTGTTCAATTTTCAATGAACATAAATAAAAATATGAAATCTACAAAATAACCAATGACAAAATTATTGCAAATAATAAAATAATTTAATAAGTAACAACCTAAGATTATCCCTTTGAACCAATAGAGTTCTTATAGCTAAAATAATATTGAGATGATATAAGGGCCACCATTTATAAGAATTAAAAAGAAAATATAATGCATAAACCTAGCAAGGCAAGTGCAATATTTAATATGATAGCTATGTTAAATTTCAGAAAGCACACAAATAGATTGAGCAAATTAAAAGGCATACCATGTTTTTGCCATTTAAATTTCTGCGATTTGTTTTAAAATTCTGCAAATGGGGAGAGGGGTGATTTATGAAACAAATTAACAATTTATTGATAGTTATTGATGCTGAGTAATGAGCACCAGTTCCTTTATTTTTGTATGTGTTAGAAATTTTCCAGTTTGAAAAAGCTAAAAAATTAACAAATAATAAAACAATATTTTCTGAAAAATAAAATATATTTATTCCAAATAAATCAACTCACACCAAGCTTATTTCTGTAAGATAGGAAATATCTCAATTAAAATAATAGTCTGAAAGAAGACAAGATATCCTTCTATTGAACATTTTTCCTAAAAATTCAAGGTAAAAAACTAAAATTAAGGGAAATGTATATTATTTAAAATAAAGTAATAAAATAGCACTAGGTACAATGGTGTGACTTTTCTTTTTTTAATTACCTAAGTTCATATTCCTTGTTTGAATTCTCCCAGATGCCACAAGGGTTGCTCCTCATAGCTGCATCTTTCTCCCAATAATTTCTTGTCCACAAGAATTCCCTCATCCAGAGTAGCCTGGGAGATAATGCCTGTACTGTGGGGTACCCTGTCCTCAGTGACTCAGTGCTATAGAGATGGATATGAAGTTCCAGAACTCCAAATGAGATTAGACTGGGGCTGGATTCTGCCCAAGCTATTTTCCTCACTCCCTTACAAGTTTTAAAGGAGAACATCCTTCCCACCATCAACTGATATGACCAGTCTTTTAAAGTTCTATAAGTCAGGTAAAATGATATTTTACTGAATGTTGTATTATTTTCATTTCCTTCATTGTTAATGGTATGGACTTTAACTCTCATTTGTTCACTGGTTACTAGTCTTTCATCTTTTGTCAGTTGTTTGTTTTATTACTTGTCTTTATCCAATTAAATATAGTCTAACAAATACTTATGCAATATTTTGGACATATATCTCTCCATTCTTACTTGACAGAATTAAAAATTAAATATTAACAAAGTTATTTTAGTAATTAATTGGAAAATATTGAAAATATTGTATTCAAATCAGTACCAAGAATGCTTCATATAGCATTGCATATATTTTCCTTGAGGTTCTTTTGGCTCAAAATGTATCCTTTTAGTGAATTGCAGCCAAGGCATTGGTTTAAAGTCGTTAAGGTAATATTTTCTCTATGTAGTAACCTTGATATTGGTTTAAGAGATACAGTTAAGGCCATATGTTTTAGTTAGTTTGTACATTTTAAGGAATGCATTTCTTTATTTCAGTTTAATTTTAGTTTTTAATTACATAATTATTTCCCTCTTTCCAAAGTCAAAATTATGTAACAGGGTGCATTCAATTCTAGAATCTGTCTATAGTTTACACCTTTACGAACAGCTTTACAATTCCTTGAAACTGTTCATTGTAGAACTGTTTGTGAAAGACTGGAAACAATCCAAATATCCATCACTTTCAGGCTGGTGACAATAAATTATGACATTTAAACAAAAGGGAGAACTAGGTAGTTACAAAATAAAATGAAGACCTCTGTATATTGATATGGAGTGGTTCCCTAGATAAATTATAGAAAAATAAAAACAACAAAAGTTGCAGAACCTGCACAATTGGGGTCAATGCAACCAGATGCTGGTAAGGGTTAAGCTAGAAGAGCTGACAAATGGGTGAAGAGCAAATGTGGGCTGGCAAAACAGGGACAAATTTCTTCAGGGTGCAGAAATGGGGGAATCCAATGTCTGCATCCTCTCACAGGCTCTTTTTCTATAATATCCAATATGCACTCACAAAAATACAGGAAAACTTTCTAAGAAATATCCATTATGGAGCACACCGCAGAGTGGAGAATAGCAGCTGTGCAGGAGGGTCACAAGTCTGCCGAGATCCTTCTCTCTTATATCACCCATGAAATAAAAGTTTTAATCAGTGGTGAGAAAGGAATAAGCACACTCAGTGAAACTGGGAGACAGGAATGGGAAAGGCAAAATAGGGGCAAGAGTAAGTGCTGCGATAGGGCCAAGGCAGGAGAATCCAAATGTCCATACCCCTTGAGACCCAAGGACAAGGTACCTGCCTAAGGCCGTCTTTAATCAGAATAGCAAAAACAACCCCCCACCTATCACCAAGTGAAGAAGCCGCAATTAGGTAAAAGCAGAATACTGCTGGGAGAGGGAGAGGAGAGCAACTGAGCAAGCCTGTAGTTGCTTTTTGCTCTGTTTACCCTCGGTGTCCCTCAGACTTCAAATTCCTGTAAAGATGCCTTAATACCAAGTTGGAGGTGGCTCACCAGTGTGATACCATTTGTATTCAGAGCTTTAGGCATTTGTGCTGTGCCTTAGAGAGGCTCCCTCTGCATAACCATATGTACAGTACATACATATATTTATGTAAGTACTTTGACACATAGAAAACTCTGGATTTTTGTAAATTTTGTTAACAATCACAGTACTGCCCCTCTTGATATTATAATAATTTATGTGTTCCATTTCCACTACTTTCTTCAGGGTTATCAGCATTTCATTTCTATTCTGAAATGCCAATTCAGTAAAAATACTTACTGGCTCAAGGAAACTCATGTTATAATAAAACTAGAGCTCAGAAATATACTTTAATTTGGAATTATCAGATAGATAGCACACACTTATTTTTCTAGCTTTGTTTCTAAAAAGGGCCTGAAGCCCAGGGACTTTTGACTTCTTGACCACTGCTGATACGAGAGTCTCAATTATATTCCTCCTTCTTGGAGGATAACTGATTCCTTTCTTAGATAACTGATTCTGAATATTTGGAGTGCACCTGGAATATCTTGCTATTTACATAAATCTAGAAAACTTTATCAAAGTCAGTGCTTAATAAGCAAAGGATTCCACATGAAAGGGCTTTGACTGACTACTTTGTAACAATTTGAGGATATATATACACACACATCATATGTAAGTTATATATAAATATGTTGTGTTGATTTGAAGCTATATGTATTTCAGAAAATATGTTCTTAAATCTAATCCATTCAGTGGTATAAACCCATTGCAAGTAGAATCTTTTGATGATAATACTTCAGTTAAGGCATGACATACCACAGTTAGAATGGAACATAATCCTATTACTGGAGTCCTTTATAAACTGAATGAATACAGGAGAGAGAGAGAGAGAGAGAGAGAGAGAGAGAGAGAGAGAGCCATTGTGTTAGTTTGAGTCTTTTGTGGACCCCAGAAAATGATGCCCTTGAATTAAACCTACTGTGAACCTTTGATCTGATTAGATCCATTAAGGGCCATTTGATTAGATGGCTCCAGTAGGGCACAGCCCAAGGTGGGTCTTAATCTTCTTACTGGAATCCTTTAAAAACAGGAATAAAAAGGTGCAGGTACAGAAAAAGCTGCAGTGAAAGAGAGAAGCCTCCAGAAGTTGAAGTTAATGAATCTGGAAAAGAGAAAAGCCACAGACAGAACAGCCTGAAGCAGAACTAGCAACGAGGCCAGGAGGAGAAGAGAGAGATGGACGGACACTAACAGTACCTAATCTCTCAAAGCTGAGCCCAGGTAATCTGAGCCTGGAGGAGAAGGCAGAGAACAGCAGAGCTGCCATTGTGCCTTGCTGCCTGGCAAGAGTCCAGGGTCACCACAGCTGACCTTCAGTGAGACCGCATCTCTGATGGTGCCTTTAATTTGGACATTTACACAGGCTCAGAGCTGTAAGCTTTTATTTTAATAAATTCCCATTGTAAAAACCAACACATTTCTGGTATATTGCTCACAGCAGCATTCAGCAAATTAAAATAGCCATGGAATCAAGAAGCTGAAAGCAACGAATCCCAGGTGAGAAGGGAGACCAGCAGATGCTGCCATGTGCCTTGCCATGTGGCAAGGGAGCCAAGAATCACTGGCAGCCAGTTTTGGGGAAAAAAGCATTAACTTGACAATGCCTTGATTTGGACAATTTTACAGCCTCAAAACTGTAAAATTGTAAGCTAATAAGTTCCCATTGTTAAACCCCAACCTGTGTCATAGCATTTGATTTGAGCAGCCTAGGAAACTAAAACATATATAAATTATATATGTATTATATATAAGTAAACATTTATATAAAAACAATTATATATTTCTCTTTATACAATATGTATTTCAAGTAAGATAGATTTTCACAGTGTTGTGGGTTCAGATAAATACTCAAATAGATACTAAAAATTAGGTAATAAAATATATACTACAAAAAAAAGCCTATTTTTAATTTCTATTTTTACTATGTAGGAGAAATTAATACATGGATATAAGTTTTTCTATTATGCTCATATTTGGCTGATTCTAAAGTGCAATATGCACTTGATTTCACCTCTGTAAATTGAGATGGAAGAACACAAGTAGTTATAAAATAAGATAGATAATCCTGAAAATAGGATTAGACCAAGAACAAAATGTCACTCAGTATCATGGTCACCCAAGGAGAAAAGGTATAAAAAGGGTCTAACCTTTCACTGCCATGAGTATATCCACTTAAGAAGGTGTTTTTTTCATGTGATTATTTGTTTAAAACTAACTTGAAAATTAGACCATGATTGATAGTTTAGTAAGGAGTTTTGCTCACCAACCATGTGATTTAACATGCTTTTCTCAATTCTCTATAAAAAACATTATAAACAGCACAGGATTTACCTCTTCCTTTTAGAGTCAATGAACTTATTCATATAGTAATTTGGTGCAGAGCCTTTATTATTTATAGCTGTTTTCCTTCTTTGGTCAAATTTTAATTTCAACCATTTCCATGTAATAGATTGGTTATTCCATATCAGCCAGTTCTTTTTGAATAGTTAATTTATTAATGTTGTTATATAGTCATACTTCCATGACAATTTCTTAGTTTCTATGTGTAGGTTGTACTTAGGATTATTTAACAAGTTTTTGAATATGCAAACAATTTTTGCCTGAATCTCTATTATCTTATGAGACTGGTCATATTTTCTTCTTTTTCCTTTATTTTTGCGTGTTTGTTGTTTTCCATTTCTTAATTTTTCAGATTCCATGCTTTTATTAATTAATGCTTTCCTTCTGTTCTTAGATTTTGTGTGTTTGCATGTTGTTTCGTGGGTTAAATGCTTAGACTACCTATTTATGGAATTTCCTGATAGCTGTCTCTGCAATCATGAAACACACTTTATCACATCACACATACACACACATAAATATATATAGTTGCTTTTTATGAAATTTCATTTTAGTTTGTTTTGGCCAGAGAATGTTAACCTATACAACTTCTGTTTTGTAATGTTTTGCTGTTTCCTCTTCATTTAAGAGATATATATCTAAATATACATAAAAATATTTAATTAGAAATAATTTCCAATGTCCTTATTAACTTTTCTTATTTGCTTTTTCTCTGACGTTTTGTTGAAAACAGATATGTCATACATTAAAATTCTAATTTACTCAGATTTCTTTATGTACCTAACAACTACTACTTTTTATCTTTTGATATGTTTAGCACAGTATTTGGCATTTACTAATTTCTCAGTAAATACTCCTTGAAAAATGAATTATATCAAGGGCCAGCCCTCATGCCTACTTATGTACATACTGAAAAATATAGCACTTATATCTGAAACATATAAAACTATATTTTGATGTTTTTGCCATGATCACCAAGTACAACATAATTAAATAAGATATTAAAAACAAATTGTAACACAAAAACAAACAAAACACTTGGACAATACAAATTGGATTTCTACATAATTTTGTGTGAGAAAGAGAGTCAAAATGGAGCATTCTTAAAAACAGGAATGAAATATCCAATGGTTATGTATGGGAAAACCTCTGTAGATCCTCATGGACTGCACTTTCACATTCCATTAAAAAAATATGGCAGAAACATCTGGAAATATGAAGTAATTACCTCTGAAAATAAAAGCAATGAGAACACTGGGAAAAAATTGTCAATATCAACTTTTTGAGAACACTGGAAATTAACCAAAGTCTTGCAAATTCTGAGAAACATTTATTCAAGAAAAATGGCTTAATGTCAGTAAGAGCAACAAGATTTGTAGCAATATTACTTGCCTTATTACCATCCCCCTCTCTCCAGGTCTATGGTAATCTTAAACATCAACAGGCTTACAATTACAATAGCCGTGAAAACCAGCAACCAGATAGTCCCTGAACATGCAAGAATGGATTTTGGGTTCTCCTAAAGCTGTAGACACACAAGGATTGCATTATAGTCCTATTTAGCATTTCTCTGCAAACCCTCACTAGCAAGGCTTGTCTTTATTTGACCAGACTCAGAAATTCTTGGGAAATAACCTTTTCCCTATGGCATTTGTTGAAAATAATCAGCGGCAATTTTATAGTATTGCAGCTGCCTATGGCAGCTCCCCAGTTAGAACAAACAAGAAGTTAACCAAAAATAAAATAAAATACAAAGAAAATCAGAGGAATGTGACATCCCTAGAGAGCTTTAAAAAGCTCAGAAATTTAGAAAGTTGTGGACATATATGGAGGACTATGTACATGCTCAGGAAATACCAGATAATCTCACTGCCTTGGCTTACTCTGAGCCTCTATATAACCAAGAAATGGAGACTAAGGCAGAGTTGTAACCCCCCTGCCAGAGTGTTGAAGATATGCCTGAAGAAATACATAGAGCTCCTTAGCAAAGTTTGGGAGTCTTATTGGTTCACAACATTTAAGGAAATCTCTGTCCAAATCATGAACTGACAATTGAACTAATCAAATAGAGACTTCAGTGGCCACACATGACAAAGAATACAAATTTTACATTAGTTCAGAAAAGTCAATAAACAAACAAATAGTAATAAAAACAGCAAACAACAATAAGGGAAGGCAGGGTTTGATTTCCAGAGTTGCACATTATATTATTTTAAATGTTCAGTTTTCAACAACAACAAAATGAGAGATCTTCAAAAGTACAGAAAAGTATGATTCCCTACACAGGAAAATAAGCAGTCAATTGAAACTATCCCTGAGAACAGCAAGATATTGGAATTGCTAGACAAAGAATATAAATCAATATGTACATATAGCTAAAGGAAATCATCTCCAAAGAAACAAAGGAAAGCATATGAATTATATATTGTCAAATACAGAATACTAAAAAAACAATGGAATATATACATAAGGAACTGAGTAGACATTCTGAAGTTGAAAATTTCAGTAGCTCAATGGAAAAATCACTAAGTGGATCAACACCAGATCTGTTCTGGCAGAAGAAAAAATCACCAAATTTGAAGAAATTTCCATTAAGTATCCTCTCTTAGGAACATAGGAAAAAAGAATGAAGAAAAATGGTCAAAATCTCAGGTATCTGTGAAATGCCATCAAACATAACACTCTACATATGTGATGTGATTCCAGGAGAGGAGAGAGAAATAGGGCAGAAAGATATTTATGGAAATAATGGCCAAAATCTTCCCCAGTTTAATGAAAAGCATTAATCTATGCATTCAAGAGCTGAAAGAACTATAAATATGATGAATTCAAAGAGATCTACATGAAGACACATTATAAACAATCTGTTGATGCCAAAGAAAAAGAAAAAATCTTGAAAGTCATAAGAGAAAAGCCAGGGATCAAACAAAAGTGAACTTCATTAAAAAATTAACAGCTTATTCCTCATCAGACACCATGAAGTCAGAAAGCACTGGCCTGACATATTCAAAATGCTGGCAGAAAAAGACTGTCAACCAAGAATTCTGTAATCAGCAAAACTCTTCTTCAAAAATGAAGGATAAAAAAAAAAAAAACAACAAAAAAACACTAAAGATAAAGAAAGATATTCCCATATGAACATAAACTGAGAAATTCTTCATAAGCAGATCATACTATAGGAAATATGAAAGGGAAACCTTCAGGCAGAAATGAAAACACATCGAATAGTAATACAAATCCACATGAAGAATAAAGAGCACTAGTTAAGAAAGCTGCATAGGAAAAATGAAAGAAAACATAGATGTATGATTATTGTACTTCTTTTATCCTCCTGTTTGGTTTTAAAACAACGTCCTTAAGTAGTAAAGTTTTTTAAAAGTATTTGACATTATGTCTTTCATCACTGTAAGATTTTCTTCCATTTATTCCCATGTCTTTTTTTTTTTCTTCTTCATTTTGTCTTTAAAGAAGCTTTAGGATACATAAAAGTCACATACAGAGTATAGGGGATTCCCATATACCTAACATCCTCCCCCTTTTCCCTTTATTTGTTATTTTTATAATTACCACTATTTCATTTTCTTATTAACTGTATTTGGTTATTTTTTTTGGCTTTATTTTTTTAAATTTTTTTAAAGATAAATTACATAAAGGTTACACAAAAGATATAGGGAATCCCATATGCCTCCCTCCCCACACCTCCCACACTCTCCCACATAAACATCCTTCATTAGTGTGGCACATTCATTGCAATTGAGGCTTTGCCATCATGGGGCTTTGCCATTAAGCATGGACCATAGTTCACATTGCATCCTGGAGCTTTGCCATTAAGCATGGACCATAGTTCACATTGTAGACTACACTCTATCCACACAGTTCTGCATGTTATGTGATGATATGAAATGGCCTTTATCTGTCCTTGCAATATCGCTCAGGATGATTCCCAAGTCCTGAAAAAGCCCCCATATTGCAACTGTTTTTCCCTCTCCCTGCCCCCAGAGCCTCCAGTGGCCACTGGCTCCACATCAATTGTTGTAATTGCTAGAATCACAATATGTCTATAGTAGAATACCAGTAAGCCCACTCTAGTCCATAACTCTTCCCCCAAACCCGAGGAATCTAGGATGGTGACATCCACTCCACCTCCAATTGTGAGGGGGCTTATATCCCAAGGGGAAGATGGATGAGACTATTCTGCCTGCAGTTCCAGACTCTCTCCATTCCCTGGGATGGCTGTTGTCTATCATCATCTCCCCGGCAGTTATCCTGGGTGAGTCCAATGAGCTGTAGAGGAAGTGTTGCAATTCCGCTAAGGTTCTGGGCCCAGTTGGCTTTATTTTTGAAGAAGCTGGATCACAGAAGGGTTATAACTGTAGCATGGGAGGATCATCGGTGTGGGGTGTCAGTGATGGGGGATGCATGGAGGAATGTTTATCTGGGGAATATCTATAAGGCATATGATTGTGCACAAGTGTTCATGGGTCACTGTCATGGTGGGTGGAGATTCACACAATAACTGAAAGAATACTGAATTCCCATCCTGGGGAACTCTGCCACATTCTCTAATGGGACACAAGAATCACACGAGTACAGGGGCAGTGACTAGTGAAGGAGGATGGACCATTGACAGGCCCTTGATATTGACTGCACTTATGAACCTTTCCTTTTGAAATTGAAATTTAACCTAGTATTATAGGGTGCCTAAGCGTTACCTCCTGAGAGCCTCCTTGTTGCTGAAATGTGACCTCTCTCTAAGCAGACTCGCATATAAAGGCATTACATTACCCCCAGATTGGGGCATGATTCCCAGGGATGAGCCTCCCTGGCACTAAGTGATTACTACCAAGCACCAACTAGTAATGCAACTGGAAAAACACCTTGACCAAAAGGGGGAATGGGTAAAGAAAAATTAGTTTATATGGTTAAGAGACTTCAAAGTGAGTTGGGAGTTCATTCTAGAGGTTACGCTTACGTACATCTCAGCAGGATCTCATTGACTGTGAAAGTAAATATTGCCTCAAATAGTGGGGCTCTTGAGGGCTCTGGAGACATCCAGACACTACAGGCAGGGCAGATAGTTCAGAAGTTTGGTGCCCTGCCATTGGGCCCTACTTTGGAATTTGTGCTACCCAGTGTGAACAGAGTTGGACTCAGCTGTGATTTCCCTACACATGGCTCTTCTGCCCCTTCTATCTGAACCCATATTTAATACTAGAGTTGATATGTATGTCCAAGAGACTTAAATCTTTGGGCTGTCTATGTGGCAGGTGGTCCCTGAATTTCAAGAGAGTTGCAAAACCTACCCTCTAGTTCCTTGGACTCACCCAGGAAAACTAACAATGACCATCCCAAGGAACAAAGAGTGTCTGCAACTGCGAGCAAAATAGTCCCATCCATCTGCTCAATGGAATCTAAGTCCCCGCCCTCAATTAAAGGTGGAGTGGGCATCACCATCCCAGAATCCTCAAGACTGGGGAATGAACAATGGACTAGTGTAGACTTACTGGTATTCTACTATAGACTTATTGTTATTCTAGCAATGGAAGTACTTTTATCATTGATGTAGCGGCAATAGCCACCTGAGGTTCTAAGAGGAGGGAAAGGAAATAATAGGTGTAATATAGGGGCATTTTGGGGACTTGGGAATGGTCCTGAATGATATTGCAATGACAGATACAGGCTATTATATATCTTGTCATAACTTACAAAATTGTGCAGGAGAGTTTGTAAACTACAATGTAAACTATAATCCATTCTTAGTGGCAATGCTCCAAAATGTGTTCATCAATTGTAACAAATGTACCACACTAATGAAGAATGTTGTTAATGTGGGAAAATGTGGGAGGGTTAAGGAGCAGGGCATATGGTAATCCCTTATATTTTTTATGTAACATTTATGTAATCTAAATATATTTTTTAAAAAAATAAAAAGTAAAAAAAAACCATTTCATTAAGTAGTAGCTAACAATGCAATTCTTTTGATGGACATACAATGAATAAAAAGGTAATTAGTATGACAATAATAGAATAAAATTGGGGGAGAGAAGGAGTCATACAGGCCATTGTTTTTATTTACTATTGAAATTAATTTGTTAATAAATTAAGTTATTGATTGTAATCTCCAGGGAAACAGTTAAAAACAGTAATTCCAAATATGTAGCAAAAGAAATAATGAAGGGGAGAGTAGATGTAGACCAAGTGGTTGATCACCTGCTTCCCATGTACAAGATCCTGGGTTTGATACCCAGTACCTCTTAAAAAGCAAATAAACAAAACAAATGAAAACAACAGGGGATGTACTTCCATGGTTGAGCACCTGCTTCCCATGACCAAGTCCTGGATTCAATCCTCAGTACCTCATAATAATAATAATAATAATAATAATAATGGAATTAAAATGGTACACTAAAAAAAAAATCTATCTCACCAAAAACTGAGGTAGTTATGGAGGAGTAGATGTACAAAAAATTATAGACCTACGGAAAACAAATATTAAAATAGAATACATAAATCTTAACATCAGAATCATGTGAAATGGGCTAAAACAGTTTAAATATTCCAATGAAAGGGTGGAGATTGGTAGAATGGATTAAAATAAGAAAATTGATCCAACTATTTGATGTCCACAGGAGACATACTTCAGAATCAAAGACACTGATAGCATGAAATAAAAATCGAAAAAGGTATGCCAGCACAATAACTGAAAAGAGAGCTAATGTCATACTAATTATATTTTTAGACAAAAAAAGGTTACTAGAGGCAAAGGAAACATTATACAGTGATAAAAGTGTAACTCTATTAAGTAGATATAAAGATAATAAAAAATATATCTACATAAGAACAGAGCCCTAATATAAATGAAAACATAAAATGACATATTTGAAGGGCAAAATAGACAATTCAACAATAATGTTGGAAACTTCAATAGACCACTTTAAACAATGGAAAGAACTAAACAGAGAGTCTACTAGGAAATGGAAGACTTGACCAACCCTATAAACCATCCAGACCTTATATAACTATAGAAGATTCCACCCAACCATAGAAAATTATACATTCTCCTCAAGCACATATAAAACATTTTCTAGAATAGACAATATGTTTGGGTATAAAGTATGCCTTGATAAAATTGAAGGGTTAAAATCATATGAAATATGCTCCCCAAACACAATAAAATTAAAAAAAAAATCAGTAGCATATGGAAATTTTGGAAATTACAATTATGTGAATATTAAACAACACACTCTTAAATAACCAATGGGTCAAAGAGGAAATAACAGGGAAAATAAGAAAATACTTTGAGATATATGAAAATGAAAACACAAAATATCAAAATTTTTGAGATGCAAATAAGCAATGCTTAGAAGGATCATTATAGCTCGAAATGCCTATATTAAAATAAAGGAAAATCTCAAATCAATAGCTAACCTTCTTCCTTAAGGAACTGAAAAATAAAACAAGAACAAACAAAGTAAAAATGCAGACAGAAGCTAGTAATAATTATTATTGATGAAGTAATTGAAAGAGCAATTAGATATGGCTAAAAGACTTCAGGGTCTGGAGGTCATTCCAGAGATTATGCTTATGCATGTCTCAGCAGGATCTCATTGACAACCAAAGTAGATAATAGCCCAAATAGCAGGGCTCCTGAGGGCCCTGGAGACATCCAGACACCATAATCAAGGCAGATAGCTCAGGAGATTGGTAACTTGCCAGTGGGCCCTACTTTGGAATTTATGCTTCCCAGTGTGACAGAGTTGGACTCAGTTGTGGTTTCCCTACACACGGCTCTACTGTCCCTTCTCTTTGAACCTATAATTAGTACCTAGAGTTGGTAAGTGTACATGCAAGAGACTTAAATCTTTGGGAAGTCTATATGCCAGCTGGGCCCTAAATCTCAAATGAGTTACAACACCTACTCTCAAGTTCATTGGACTCACCCAGGACAACTAACAAAGAGGAGATGATGGACAACCACTATACCAAGGAACCGAGAAAGTCTACAACTTCAAGCAAGAAAGTCCCATCCATCAGCCATATGGGATTGAAGCCCCCTCTCAATTACAGGTGGAGTGGACATCACCATTCCAGAATCCTCAGAACTGGGGAATGAACTATGGACTAAAGTAGACTTAGTGGTATTCTACTACAGACTTATTGTGATTCTACCAATGGAAGAAATTATATTATTGGTGTGGAGGCTGTGGCCACTGGAGGTTCTGAGGGCAGGGAGAAGGAAAAACAGGTATAATATGGGGGCATTTACAGGTTTTGAGAATTGTCCTGAATGACATTGCAATGACAGATACAGGCCATTATATATCTTGCCATAACCTACAAAATTGTGTGAGATAGAGTGTAAACTACAGTATAAACTATAATCTATGCTTAGTGGCAAAGCTCCAAAATGTGTTAATCAATTGCAATGAATATACCGCACTAGTGAAGGATGTTGTTAATGTGGGAAAATGTTGGATATACGGGGAGTGGGCATATGGGAATCCTACTATATTTTTTCTTGACATTTAAGTAATCTAAGTATCTTTAAATAATAAAATAAAAAATATAAAACACATTGGTATATTAAAAAAAAAGAAATAACAATTAGAAAAACAACATAAAATCCACAAAAATAAAATATTGGTTTTAAAAAGGTAATAAATTGGACAAACTTTAAATAAACTGATCAAAGTAAGAAGACAGAATCTTTAATAAATTAAAATCAGGAATGAAAAAGAGGATATTACTATTATTGTACGGTATTAAAAAGAATTATAAGGGAATACTATGAAAAATTTTATGCCAACAAATGTGATAAACTAGATGAAATGGATAAATTATAGAAAGATACAAACTACTCAATCTGACTCAAAGAAATGTAAAATCTGAATAGACTATAACAAAACGTTGAATTAATACTCAAGATGCTTCACACAAAGAAAGTCCAGACCCAAGTGGCTTCATTTGTAAATTTACCAACTGTTTATGCAAGAATTAACAAAATATTTTCACAAACTCTTTCAGAAATAAAAGAGGAGAGAACACATTCTTTCTCATTTTGAGAAATCAGAATTATGCTGATAATAAGAGAAAGATATTTAGGAAAAGGAAAGAACAAACCAGTGTCCTTTGTGAATACACACACACACACACACAACTGCAAAAAAAAGAATCAAACTGAAACCAGCAACATAAAAATAATACACCACTATGGCCAAGTGGGTTTCATCACAGGAATGCAAGGTTGGTCTAATGTATGAAAATCAATTTGTGTATGCACCATACAAATAAAATATTTGACAAAAATTTCATGATCATTTCAATATATGCAGGAATGCATTTGACCAAAAACTGAAACCTTTTTGTGATGGAAACATTCATGAAACTATTAATAGAGGGGAATGTCAATCTGACTTAAAAAAAACAAAAAACTCTCAGTTGCCACCCTACTCAATGATGAAAGACCAAAAGCATTCCCTCCAATACTCCAAAATAAGGATCAAGACTAGGATGTCTGTTATCCACATATCTAGTCAACATTTTTTTTCTGGAAGTTCTATACAAAGAAATTAAGCAATAAAAAGAAATAGAAGGCATCGAGATTTGGATGGAAGAAGTAAAACTGCCTATTCACAGATGGCATGATCTTGTATACAGAAAATTCTAAGAAATTATAGAAAAACTATTAGAAATAATAAATGAGTACAGCAACATTGCAGGATTCTAGATCATCATAAAAATTAACTGTATTTCAATACATCAGCAAGGAACATTGAAAATGAAATTAAGAAAACAGTTCCATTTACTACAGAATCAAAAAATTAAATAGCAGGGAGCGGGTGTAGCTCAGTTGTTGAGCATCTGCTTCATACATATGAGGTCCCAGGTTTAATCCTTAGTACCTCTTAAAAATTAAAAAAAAAGGGGGGGGGATAAATTTAACAAAAGAAGTGCAAAATTATACTCTGAAAACTACAAAATATTTTTGAAAGGGACTAAAAAAATCCTCAATAAATTGAAAGACATTCCATGTTGATGGATCAGATGACTTAATGTTAGGATGGCAGTAAGTCCTGAATTGATATATATATTCTCCACTGAAATTCCAACTGTTGCTTTTTCAGAAGTTGACAAGCTGATCCTAAAATACACATGGAAATGCTAGAGACACATGTTCTTGAAAAGAAGACCAAGTTGGAGGAATCACACTTGCCAATTTCAAAATGTACTTAGAAGCAACAGTAATCAAGGCAGTGTGGTACTGGCATAATGATAGATATATAGATTATTGGAATAGGACTGACAGTTTAGAATAGACTTGCAAATCCATGGTCAATTGATTTTCAACAATGGTGCAAGATAATTCAATAGTACAAGATAATTCAAAGAAGGGTCTTCTAAAAAAAATGGTTCTGGACATGACACCAAAAGCACGAGCATTAGAGAACCAAGAGAAAAGTAGATGAATTGAAACTCAACAAGTTAAAAACATTTGTGCTTCATAAGACACAATCAAGAAAGTGTAAACTCAACCCACAGAATAAGAGAAAATATTTGCAAATCATATATCTAGTAAGGGACTTGGGTCCAGAACAGACAAAGAATTTTTATAACTCAAAATTAAAAGACAAATAACATTTAAAAAAAAAATAGACAAAGGACTTAGACATTTAGCTAAAAAACAAACAAACAAACATTTACCAAAGATGCAACAAGCAAATAAACATATGCTCAATATCATTTAGTTATCAGGGAAATGCAAGTTAGAAGGACAATAAATTACCACTTCAAAGTCACTAGGCGAGATATAAAAATAATTTATATAAAAACAAAAAATTGTTGGGGAGGATATGGGGATATTGGAACTCTTATTTATTGCTCAGGGGAATGTAAAGTGGTGCATCCACTCTGGAATACTGTTTGACAATATTAAATACAATGTTACCATATGACCCAGCCATTCCATTCATTGGTAAACCTAAGAGAAATGGAAATATATGTCTACACAAAAATTAGTACATGGATGTTCATAGCAGTGTCATTCATAGTAGCCAAAAAGTGAAAGCAACCCAATTGTCCATCACATGATGAATTGGGTATACTGGTATTATTCAGCCATAAAGATAAATGTAGTACTGATTCATGGTACAACATGGATGGACCTTGGAAATATTGAGCTAATGGAAAGAATCCAGAAACCAAAGGGCACATATTGTGTGATTTCATTTTACAAAATGTCCAGAATAGGCAAAGAAAAAAAGACAAAAGGTAAAGTCATAGTTGCCAGGGGCTGTGGGGAGGGGAAAATGGGGAGTCACTACAAGAGGAAATGGATTTTCTTTTTGTGATGATGAAAATGTTCTGGAATTACACAGAGGTGATGGTTGCACAACTTTGTAAGTATTCTAAAAACCACTGATGTGTACTTTTTTAAAAATTAAAAATATACTTTTTTCGTAAGAAAGTGATGTCTGTCTTTGTCAACATAAAGCGTTGTAATTTCCCACACTGCTTTATCGGTTTCTGCGATATGACAAATATCTTCTTTGAAATACTGATCCAAATATTAATATTCCTGTGATTCTGCAAAGATTTAGAAACAGGAATTTTATTCATTTATGATATGTTAATTACCCAATATAGGTTTGGCAGATTAATTAAATAAATGTCTAAGATATCTTTATCAGGTACTTAACATATTAAGAAATTAAAAATAAGGAAAATATTGTGGGGGCAGAGAGCAGTTTGGGGTACCCCTGGCAACTTTTGCAAGGCAGTAGGTGACAGTTTTAGGATGCAGGGAGGTAGAAGCCACATGTAGGAAGAGAAAAACTCTGGAGGTTTTTCTTTTAAATGAAGAACATTCACTAATTCATACTGCCAGGCTGTAGCACCAGAGTGCTCTGCCAATAACTGGTATATCTAACTTTTGCCTACACTGCTCCTTTACTTCTTCTCTCAGTCTTAAAAAGTATGTACACTTAGTCATATGACTACTTAATGTTAAACCTGAGATCCATTATTTTCTGTGTTACTAAGAGAATCAGTTCATTCTGTTAAATGGTGCCAGCAGAATAGCCAGTTAGTGGCTGATCCGAGGATCTTTAACAGATATCAAACCCAAATATTATAACGTCCTAAGGAAAATCACATCTGTAATTAGTAATGTTTTGATGATGCTCTTTCATAGTTTGTAACAATTGTTTCACAACAATGCAAGGTGTTGGTAGTGGGGTAATGTAATGGGACCCTGTAGGATGGTATGCATGCTTGTTTTTAAGTTCACAACTTTTATTATACACTTATTGTTTATGGATGTTCATGTATGAATGATAAGCTTCAAATTTTAAAAAAAGTTAAAAAAAATCAGAATTATAGAATCTCCCCAAAATTTGTAGTAACTGTCATAAAAATGAATAAAAATAAATCTGCTAGCACAAAATATTAGCTACTGCTGTCTGTCACCCATTCCGTTCGGCAATACATACTCGCTGCATTAAGTTGCATCATTGTGGCTTTAGCTTCTGAGTTTATCATATGTATCAGTTGCAGCAGAGGGATTTATTTAATTTTTCACACTACTTGAACAAGTTTGGAATATTAAAGAACAGACACAAAGAAAGACCACACTACCGGAACTGCTGACAGGGCTTTGGGTCCAGTTAATTGCTGTAAACAGAACGGTTCCTAATGCTCTTTTTAGATATGTTTGCTGCTGCCAGCGGCACTCAATGGGTTCTTTATAAATTCCCTCTTTATCTCCAACTCCAGTTGATTGACATGTGAACCATGAGCTGGTGGTGTTTGAAGAAACTGGGTTGCTGCACAGCTCTGAATATTTCCTTAACCTTACACAACCAGATGTAAAGGCTACAATTTCAGCTATAATTCCTTAAAGCTTGAAATCATTGGACTGAAAAATCAGTCAAATATTTTAGTTTGAGGTTCATTCTTTCATACACTTAAAATGTATTGAGTGAGTACAGATTCCTTGGCAGGTGGGTCTTTATTGCTACATTTACTAACAAATTTCTTAACTATTTACCTGTTTACACTTTTGGTCAAAATATGAAATAATAATTCTATTTTGATTTGTGTTCTGATTTTTAATTACTGATATTAGGGAAAAAATCCATATAAGTTAGTTGTTTATTAAATGTAAGTATTAAAATTATAAGTAAGTCAGTCACTACTAATTTGGGGAAGATTCTGTAATTGTGTTTTCCTTAGAGAGGAGATTATAACATTTGGGTTTGGTATCAATTAAAGATCCCAGATTAGAATGTAATTTTTCCATCCCTCTTTTTGGTCATATTACCTCTGTGGTAGCTCACTCCACTTTCAAAAGGAAGAAAATTTACCCCTGGGTAATTCCATAAAATATTGGAGTAATACTATTTATAGAAATGGAATTAAAACAAGACTATGTTATGTATTTTGACCCAGAATTATTGTTTTAACAGGGTAGAAATATCTGAGAGATAATAATTAAAACCTTCATTTCCTGTTATACAAATCCCTTTAAAATTTTTCAAAAGAATACTGTGACAGGGTATAATCCAAGTGGATTACAAAGAAAAAAAATAAATTAGATGTGTGATACCAAAGACTTTCTTTTATGTTGTAGATTGCAACATCCTGTGGCTAATTTCTTTGAAAAGCAACTTCAAAATATACTGCTCAGCTGCAACTGTGCTTTATTATTTTTCCCTTTCCTTTGAAGAGGTGTAATTTTAATTTTTTTTCTTGTGGTATTTAATCTTTTCTAAAACTTATTAAACATGAAGTAGCTCTTAGGTGTTGGCAGTAAATGTGGACAACAAAACTGAAATAGTTCTGTCTAACTGAGAAGCAATATGTCCTATCCTGAAGAGAATAAAATTTCTTCAAAGACCTTCTTGATATGGTATTGTTTCATTATAAATAGTGTTGTGTATTTTACACATACTTTTTAGGGATCCAGAGTTCATGTAGGGCATTTGGCTTCTGTCATTGGGCTTAGCAAAATATATTTGTTATCATATCTCAACCTATGCATACATATGAAACACATTTAAATTGTTTAAAAGGCAGCAAGCAATGTAGACCACAAATTTGCTTAAGGGTAGAGATTTGATATTTAGGCCATGACTTGGGGTTTTTTGGTTAATCTCTCAAGGTCTCAAATCTATTGAATCTAAAATAGGGGGTCTGGAAGAAATGATCTCAAAGGGACTTGCCGTCTAGCACCTTGTGATTTTATTATCCAGTAAAATCCCATGTTACTTTTCTGAATAATCATATTTTTACATGTGTATATAATAGTCTTGGTAATAACATATGCTTGTTTACCTTATTGCTCTAATAAAATGTTGAGGCTATTTTTATGCAGTGATCATTTTATAAACTATGAATATTAAAAGTATTAACAAGGCAATAGTTATCCAGTTAGCTGTAAGAAAAATTGAATTGGGAACAAGACCCGACTTCAGCATCAAAATGACTGCAATTCTAAACAGTTAAAATACCACATGTGTATTTCAAACACTGGTCGCCACACCCAGCCACCTCCATGAAACACACACACCCAAGCACACACCTTGAACATGTGGTGCCAAGCACTTCCTGTTCTTGGCTCTAGCTCAGTGTTTGTAAATCAGAAAAATAACACATTCTGACTCTAAAGAGATATTGAGGAGGTATCCCAGCAAAAGTTAAACAATAGGTAATAAATTGCTATCTTGGACTTCTTTTCCATATGCAATATATGAAACTTGGATTTCCTGATATCTCTCTAGTTACCATCAGAAGGAATTAATTCATTTTTAATGTAAAAGATGATTTCAAACTTTCCCACTCTCAAATTCAGCTAAAATATGCCCACAGCCCCCTTCTTCTCTGTAAGCCATTGAGGAAACATTTGTATCATATATTCAAACTGACAGTTGAAAATTTCAGAAGGATATCTTTTCAGTGGTCTAATAAAATCTTTAGTTCCAAAGATATTATTAATTTGAGCCATGGCGATATTGTTTGTCTTGTCAGGTTCATACATTACAGTGCACACTTTGCCATTGAGAACCAGCCTCTGATAGTCATTCATTGGCTACTGTCAGTAGTTTGACCCACATGAAATATGAAGCAATACAAAAGGGAATAGCTTGCCTTCGTGGTCCGTGGAGCCAGCCCATTCTATTACTATTATTATTTACCAAGGGATAGTATTTACTATTGGGAAACCAGAATATTTTATTTTGTAAACTTTTAGAAATTCTAGGGAACTTCACTGCTTGTATGTGCAAGTGTGTTTCATTTTTGCATTTTTAAATAAAAATGTGTAACTTTTGATATACAAGTATAAGGGAAAGGAAGCTGCATCTTGTCAGGTTTTGGAGGAAATGGTGTGAAAACTAATCTAGATAGTAGATTGACAAGGAGAAAACACAGCTTGTTTGTAAACTGTTTATTTAGAAACTACTTATACAGATCTTGCAATATGACTTCTCCTTTTCCTTATTTTCATAATAGAAGCACCATTACAGACCATGTTCCACAGCTTCCCTTACAAATGGAGATAGCTCTGGAAGTAAGTTATATCAATAGAATAAGAGTAGAAGCATTGAATGGAATTTCTTTTTTTTTTTTTTGATATGTATATTTTTTATTTTTTTAAAGGTACTTAGATTACATAAATGTTACACAAAAAATATAGGGATTCCCATATGCCCCTCTTCCCACACCTCCAACACCCTCCCACATAAACAGCATCCTTCTTTAGTATGACACATTCATTGCAATTGATAAACACATCCTGGGGCATTGCTACTGAGCATGGACCATAGTTCACAATGTAGTTTACCCTCTCTCCCACACGGTTCTGCAGGTTATGGGAAGATATATAATGACCTATATATGTCATTGCAATGTCATTCAGGATGATAACCAAGTCCCAAAAAAGGCTCGTATTACACCTGTTTTTCCTTCTCCCTGTCCCCGGAGCCTCCAGTGGCCACTGTCTCCACATTGTTTCCATTGCTAGAATCACAACAAGCCTATAGTAGAATACCAGTAAGTCCACTCTAATCCATAGTTCATTCCCCAATCCTGAAGATTCTGGGATGATGATGTCCGCTCCTCTTCTAATTGAAAAGAGGCTTCGATCCCATACAGCTGATGGTTGGGACTCTCTTGCTTGCAGTTGTAGGCTCCCTTGTTTCCTTGGTATGGTGGTTGAAAATCCTCACCTCCTTGTTAGTTGTCCAGGGTGAGTCCATTGAACTGGAGAGTAGGTGTTGCAACTCTGCTGAGGCTCTGGTCCCAGCAGGCACATGGACAGCCCAAAGATACAAGTCTCTTGGACGTATGCCTACCAACTCCAGCACCAAGTATAGGTTCAAATAGAAGTGACAGATGAGGCATGTATAGGGAAGCCGTAACTGAGTCCAACTCTGTCACTCTCAGGAGCACAAACCCCAAAGTAGGGCCCACTGGCAAGACACCAAACTCCGGAGCTATCTGCCATGACCATAGGGCCTGGGTGTCTCCAGAGCCCTCAGGAGCCCCACTATTTGGGGAAGTATCCACTTTGGCAGTCTATGACATTCTGCTGAGTTTTGCTAAAGCGTTATCTCTGGGATGACCTCCTGACTTACTTTGAAGTCTTTTAGCCATATAAATTCATTTGTCTTTACCTTTTCCCCCTTTTATTCGAGGTCTTTTTCCAGTTGCATTGCTAGTTGGTGCTTGGTAATAATCCCTCGGTGGCAGGGAGGCTTATCCCTGGGAATCATGTCCTGTGCTGGGGGAAGGTAATACATTTATATGCTGCATTTGGCTTAGAGAGAGGCCATATTTGAGAAAAAAGGAGGCTCTCAGGAGGCAACTCTTAGGCACCTACCAACACTAGGCTAAGTTTGAATTTCAAGAGCAAAGGTTCAGAAGCATAGTTGTCAATATCAAGGGCGTGTCAATGGACCATCCTCCTTCACCAGTCATTGCCCCTGCACTTGGGGGACAATTGCTGCTCCTTTAGAAACATGGCAGAGCTCTCCAGGATGGGAATTCAACATTCTCTAGGTTATTGTGTGAATCTCCACCCACTATGACAATGCCCCTGTGAACACAATTGAACACATTTATACCCCTTATATGTATGTCCAGGTGAACTTCCTCCAATGTATCCCCCATCACTGACACCCCACTCCAATGATCCTCTCCTGCCCCAGTTATAACCCTTCTGTGATCTAAAGCTTCTTCAAAAAATGAAGCCAATAAAATAGCCAAATACAATTAATAGGAAAATGAAAAAATAATGGTAGTTTTAAATATAAGAAATAAAATACATAAACATTTAAAGAAAACTAAAAATAAAATAAAATTTAAAAATTGGGATATTAAGAAATAATGAAAAATATTTTTTTTAAAAAGTTTGGTATTTTGCCTTTCATCACTGTAATATCTGTTGTCCTGCATGTACAGTGACATTTTCTTGAATGGAACTTTTTGATCCCACTCCCAAAACAACTGTGCCTGCATTTCCCTCCGTTTCAACCTTCCTTCCGGCTAGTCAGGGGCGAGTGGGTGGCAAGCCAACAACTTCAAACAAATGCAAAAAAGAAAGTAATCAGGATCTCTAAATAACTCTATGGAGCCAAGCTACCTCTCCACCATGAGGCTCCTGCCTATCTCTGGGTTGCGAGAGAAAAATCAATTTATATTTTGGTTGAGGTACTGTATCTTGTGTCTCATTGTTAGAATAGCTTTACCTGTAGAAAATTGGTACAAGACATGGTGGGCTACTGGGACCAAACCCCAAAACATGTAACACTGGCTTTGTACTCAAGTGCCTGGCTCTGAAAGAAAACACTGCATGCAGAAAAGCAACAGCTTTCGTTATACACTGACAAAACATGTGCTATAACTCTTTCCTGTTATTATTTGGACATTCATCTTAAATGCCTCTTGATCTTGTTGATCTTGATGAAAATTTCTAACCAAGTAGGACATGGTGATGTGGTGGCTACATCCTGCTGCTTTTAGTTAAAAAGAGAAAACTTCAGAGAAGAATTAGCCAATTTACAGAAAAATGTAAAGGAACAAAGCTCTGCAAGGAGGAGCTCTCTTTTATGAGGGATGCAATCTAAATTGGCTGTTAGTCCTCTAATTCATTGCTTCCCAGGTTTTGAAAAGGCAAATGATGGAACAAAAAAAGAGGTAGTATTTTCTCTTATAGCCTTCTGTGAGAATATTCAGGTCAATGTTCTTGGCTATATACTAGATACAAGCATAGAGGCAAAGATCAAATTATCATCTTGCCCATTTTATGGCTTTGCCCTCCCATCCAAGGCTAAAATATCAGATAAGCTCAAGTAATTATAGGGAGAAAGGCCAACACAGGTGTTTAATACACAAGAGACTTCAGGTTTAAAAATTATTATGAGACAACGTTTTTATTTGTGCTTAGTTTCCACTGGAATTAAATGAAAGCAAATCAACCAGATGCCTTCTAAGTTTTAGCAGAGAATGTACTACCAAAGAATCTATAATCCAGGTCTAAGAATACTTGTGATACATTAACCTCTACACTGAACTCCCCCTGAAAACTTAAACCAACAGGAAGCACACTGCAAAATCTGTGTAGGCTTTTGTAAGTGGAACTTTAATTTGCAGTGCCCTGCTTCTGATTCAGATCATAAAAATAAGCCAAGAAATGAGCGAAGTAAACATGTTTTTAATCTTAATCTGTATTCCTGTGGGTGTGAACCCACTGTAAATAGGACCTCTTGAAAATGTCACTTTTAATTAAGATGTGGCCCAACGGAAAAGGGGTGGATCTTATTGGATCTTAATTTGGATTATTGGAGGCCTTATAAAGAGAACCCGGAGTCACAGAAGTAAAGAAAGGGAGGACATCACCATGTGACAAGAGTCAGAAATACAACTCAAGGAACATCAAGAATTGTCGGCAGCTGTCACTGGAAGGCTACATATTTTGGGGAGAAAACAAACTTTGCTGATATCTTGATTTTCAACTTCTTCTAACTTCAAAATTGTGAGCCAATATATTCCCATTGTTTAAGCTAACCCATTGTGTGGTATTTGCCACAATGCCTGGAAAACTGGTACTATGTATATATATATATGGGGATTTATGTATATTACAGGTGAATATTGAACAATGAAATATATGGCATTAAAACCATGACTATCAATTTGAGAAAATAATTTTTATCTATATTTTATCATATAAAAAAATTTTCTCAGATGAATAAACAAACTTAACAGAAGTGTGTACGTGTACACATACACCCTATGCTATAAATCCATCTATGTATGGTTAATATTTTTGGCCTTAATAAGCAGGAAGACAAACCATCAACATTTCTTAAAGGAAAAGATTGATGGATTTGACTAAATGAAAATGAAATCAATTATTATGTGGCAAAGGACAACAGGGGCATTCTGAAAAATAGGTAAAAAAAGACTGGAAGGACTTACTTGGAAGATGTATCACAGATAATAGGTTGGTACATAATTATATAAATAGTTCTTTCAAAGCAATAAGAAAATAATCAATCACACAGGAAAGGGGAGCAAATGTTATAAACAGTCCTTAACTAAGAATATGAATCAGTTAACAAAGGAAGTAACACACACACACAAAACATAAATTGAATAAACACATTTAAAGATGCTCAACATCTAAAATAATCTCTAAAATGCAAATTAAAACACTCATCTTTAGCCATTAAGGGAATGAAGCTCAAAATACTATTGAGATACAACTTCACACCCACAAGAATGGCTATTATTTAAAAAGTGAAAAATAGCAAGTGTTGGAAAGGATGTGGAGAAATTGGACTTCAAGTGCATTGTTGGTGGACATGTAAAATGATGCAGCCACTGTAGAAAGCAATAATGCAATTCCTCAAAGATTTAAATATCGAATTACCATGTGATCCATCAATTCCACTTAGAAAACAGGTTCTCAAATGGATACTTGTACAACAATGTTTATAGCAATGTCATTCACAATAGCCAAAAGGTGAAAACAAGCCAAGTGTTCATCAACAAATGAATGGATAAACAAAATGTGTTACATAAACTCAGTGGAAGATTATTCCGCCATAAGAAAGAATGAAAGTTCTGCGACATGCTGCAACATTGAAGAATCTTGAAAGCATTATGCAGAGTGAAATAAGAAAGACGCATAAAGGAAAAATAATGCATGCAATCACTTATAAGATGACGAGAAATAGCAAATTCACAGAGATAGAAAGTAGATTAGCAGTCAGCAGTGGATGGGGGAGGGGGAAATGGGGAGTGATTATTTAGAAACATAAAAATAAATAAATTCAAAATCTTAAAAAATAATAATCATTCCTTTTGAACTCTAGCATTACCTTCTTTTTGTCCTTACAAAAGTATGGGACATTCCCAGCCTTCTATGTACCCATCTCTAAAATGAATGAAAAGCATACATCTTGTTCACTTCACCTCCTAGAGAGTTTGTAAAGATCTCTCTACTTTGCAAGGGAAATATACGTAAAGATATCCTTATCTAGTTCGTTTTAACCAGTTTAAGTTTAAAAAAAGATTCGCGATAGATTCATAAAATTTTTACTTTAGAGATACATGAAATGCGGAACACTTTGACAATAAAATAGGTATTACTCTTTGAATCAATCCAAAATATCCCAAGATAATTTTGATTAAACCTTTCTTAATAAGTATGTCTAGTAGATTAAAAAATACCCATGAAATAACATTATGATAAGCCAAATTCTAAAATTAATTGATAATCATGGATACATTCATTGCATACATAAATGTTAGAAGTTTGAACTGGAACAGCTCTTTTGGATGATTTGACTACCAAATATGAAATGCATATCATTTGCCTCAGCAATTACCTTTCTTTTATTTATCGAAACACTGGCACCAAAATGCAAAGTGATTTATTCAAGGACATCCATTGCAACATTTTTTATAACAGAGAAAATTTGCAACAGAATAGGGGAAATTTTAGAGCATATTCTACTGTACTTAAAAGAAAAAAATGATAGGTCTATTTTTCATTTGGGGAAAGATTTCCAAAACATAATTTCATTATTGTAAAATCAAAACCCAGAAAAACATAGGTTTGTGGTATATAGAGAAATGTCTGGGAGGATACCCTGTAACAGTGGTCTTTGAAGTGTGGCATAGTACAGTTGGGGCACCTGTAGGGTCACTTTAAATTTGGAATCCATAAACTTTGGTATGATTTCTACATTTTAATAGTACTTTTAATTACAAATATTTTAAAAACTTACTTTCTTCTTTTTGTGGATTTTGCTATTGTTCTGACGTAATTTATTTCAAAGCTTAATATCTACTGGCAGGGTTTCTGAAGGGTATTCGTTTAATATATTTCCTATAAATAAATCTAAGACAAGTTCAAATATGATCTGTTTAGTTGCCTGAGGCCAAGTTTTTGTCCCTTTATGTTCATTACAATAAGAAAATTTAACATTTATCTGCTTTGAGGAGCTGGAATTTTGAAAGAACGAAGGATTTCTGAAAGGGTGGTGGAGTTGCACAATCATTTTCTACTAATAACAAAGTGTTGGCAGAATAACAGTAATAAGAAAATGTAAATGGGATAGAAAGCTTCATTACTGGAATAGAGACAGAATATTGCTTTCTACTCCTATCTCGACTAATTAGCTGTATGATTAGATGTAAATATTTAACCTCTGTGTATTTCAATTTTAGTAACTATCAAATTAAAAGATAGAGTAGGCAATAGCTACATTCTCTTCCCGTTTTGTTTTATATTTGTTAAGTGTTGTTTTCCAGCAGCCACATTTGCAAACCTAATAGCCCACAAAATATCGTAGTAACATTTCTTTCATATGTAATGAAAAAAGAAACAAAAAATCAAATGGATACATAAAATAGAAATACCTAAACGTGCAAAGGCTGAGTCAAAGATAGGCATATTTTCAATTTCAATTTTAGTGCTAAAATTATAGTAGCCACAGCATTGTATGAGAATCATGTCTTTCCCATATCCATGACATCACTGTACAATGCAAGATTTTCTTTTCTTTTTTTTCTGATTTTTAAGAAGTTTATCTCCCAAAGGCCTTCATTTTTTTTTAAATACATATTTTTAATTTTTTAAATGATACTTAGATTACATAAATGTTACACAAAAAATTATAGAGATTTCCATATGCCCCGCTCCCCACACCTGCCACACCATCTCACATAAACAACATCCTTCATTAGTGTGGCACATTCATTGCAATTGATAAACGCATTTTGGGGCATTGTCACTGAGCACGGACCATACTTCACATTGTAATTTACACTCTCTCCCATACAATTCCGCAGGTTATGGGAAGGTATATAATGGCCTATATCTGTCGTTGCAATGTTATTCAGGACAATTCCCAAGTCCCTAAAAAAGATTGTTTTCTTAATTTATGCCAATCAGAAAGTGGTATCTGATTTTTTTTTTCTGAAGCCAAACTCTATCAGTTTTAATTCTCACTCTGTCACTTCCTAGCTGTGATATATTGGGCAAAAACCTCTTTAGGCTCCATTACTTAATAAGTAAAAGAGGAAAACAATAGTAACTGCTTCTAGGGCGACTGTGAGGATTTATGAGTTAATTCATGTAAAGAATCTAGATAAGGTTTGGAGAGAGTAATCGCTCAGTACTTGTGGTATATATTATTATCATTATTTTCACTGCTAGCTTCTAGATTTTCTGCTTTTCTTAACGTGGCCTTCCATGTACCCAAGACTGTAACTACATTTGCATAGAAAAATGTTTTCTTTTGTACTATAAAACATCTTCTACATACATTTAGAATTTATGCTTTAATATGGTATGAGGTAATCATTTTTTCTCCCAAATCAACGATTTATAATGCATGCAATTTGATATCCCATCTTTTCCTTTTTTGTGTCACATATCATTTTTAATATTCCCAAATAAAAGCTAAATGGATCTGTTTGTAATTCCTGCAAACACACCTATACAACACACACACATAGTCAAAAATCAAAAAACAAAAAACCAACAATCACGGAACTTTGTTGACTTGGGGAAAAATAAATAGCTATTTGTAATCTGAGTCTGTTTATGCTTTTAATCTCAGGTGCTGATGGGTGATGTCATTTAACTCCATATGGGGTATTTTATATTATTCCATTTAACAGCACTGAAATATTAACTGTTAACTTTATTTCACTGTAAATTTTACTAACATGCCTTTTCATTGGAGGGAAGTTATGAGTGTTGCTACTGCAATTATATCAAGAGGATTTTCAAGGGCAGCCAAATTTAAACAGTGATTCCAAAAATATACCAAGAGATGTGGCTAGGTGTTAAGTTGGTAAATATGGCATACTTTGTTCCCCCTTATCACTTGGGAAAAACACTTTTTTGAAAAATGGTATTGTTCGTTTTACTTTGCCCACTTAAGTTTGTCCAGATATCTGCTCCTTATTTCCTAAGACCCCACCTATGTAAAATGGAAACTTAATGTCAGCCAGTCAAAACATTTCCTCACTTCCTTCCAACATTTGGCTTATGTAAATTTCCCTTTCCACCAGCCCCCTCCCCATGGAGCTCCTTTCCATGTGCAGTCTGGATGTTGCCCAATTCATGAATCATACACTGCTCAAATAAACTCCCATAAATGATTTTAAAAAAGAGTTTGTCCAAACACATTCAACCAGATATATTTTTAAATAACCTTTAATCTCTAGGATACTGAAGTCTATGTAGTGTAGCTTAGAAATAGATGAGACATGCATTATCTTGTTTTAAAAATGTTCCAACTTAAGCAGTCTATCTAGAAATCATAAAGAACAGGAAGTCTCCTGATAAAATATTTGTAGACTTCTTCCCCTTGGAAGCAAACCACAAAAACCTCATTTAAATTCATCATAATATAGGGTTTTTAATCTAATGGGGATTACCACGTGTTCACTTTTACATGCAAGAATGAAAGAAATAAATCTTCCTGAGTGGCTTCCAACAACAAATCACTTAGAGAAAGGAACAAGCTTTGATACTTTGCTTTCACACTGTTCTATTTGTTCAGATACAGATACATAACTCTCTCATCAGGAAGATTCAAGTGATAACTACATGATTGGGAGCATATACAGAGTATTAAGAATTCAAGAGCCATTGTGCATGCTTTTGAATCCTGGAGCTTCCAGATATGAACTAAGTGACATTATGAAAATGACTTAAACTCTTTAAGCCTCAGTTATTTGATCTGAAGCATCAGGAAATAAATGTAACCTAATTTATAAGTTTTCTGGGAAAAAAATGAATCAACATATGTAAAGTTATTTTCAGAATTTCTGGCCCATAATAAGCATTCAACAAAAAATTGACTCCTTGTTTATCATTCTGTAATAGGAATAGTATTTCCTTTTAGACTTGAGAGGATTTTTTTCTTTACCAAGAGGTAGATTTGTGTTTAAATATTTATTTGTGCATTATATAAGTGTTATTTCAATAAATTTGAAAATCATAGAATTTATGGAATTGTTCCTTTCATCTCATTTCTCTCACATCCATTACACCTTGAGATGAAAATGGATTTTGCTTGCTTATATCAAACTAATACTCCAGCTCCTCCTGAAAAAAACATACATATATATTTCTTCAACTTCACCTCATCTTTGCCACCTATAAACTATAAACTATAAAAATTTGGGCAAAATTTCACTGAAAATTCAATAGCTGGTTTATAAATTATGTGGACATATGAGTATATTATGAAATTCCAATTTGTTCTGATGAAGTTATACCCCAATCAACAGTGAATGAAAGTTCAATTGGTCTATAACCTTGCCAAGACTTGGTGACTCCCTGCTTCTTAATTCTTTTATATCGTGTGTGGTGAAATTCTATTTTCTTTAGTTTTGCATGGAGTGTACTTGATGAATGATGAGGTTGAACATCTTTACAAAGTTTTGTGGGCCATGTCTTCCTATTCTGTGAAATGACACTTCAGGTTTTTTGCCGTGTTACTAATGGGGTTTCTTTTGGTATTATTCTTTAGGGTTTCTTTGTATCATTTGAATTTAAAATTGCTGATTAAATGTTGAAAATGCTTTCCCTCATTTAATGGTTTGTCTTTTCAATCACTGTAAACTATTTTGTTTGTTGGTTGATTGGTTTGTTTGATAAAGATTAGACCTTAATTTGTTTGTTTGATAAACAATACACATTAAATTTATCAATCTTTTGGGGTTTTTTGTTTGCTTGTTTGCTTGTTTAGATTTTGGAAAATTCTCCCCTATTCCAATGTCTGGTTGGCAGCAAGCAGTAGGAATTCAATTGCATATTTTCTTATTCAATTCATATTCATATTGAATTTCATATCCATATTGAACTTGAATTCATATTGAATTTCATATTCTCATTCCTATATAGACAACCAGTTGTTCCAGCACTATTTATTAAGTGGTCTGTCTGACTTTTTTGCTCTGTCATAATATAGGATATCTTATGTGCATGCACTTATTTGTAGCTGGAATTCATATACATTCCATTTGCCTGTTAGGATATCCCTGCAGCAATCCATTACTGTTACAGTAGGTTTTTATTTCTGGAAAATCACTCCCTCCTAAAAGTATTCTAATGCTTTAGGTTTGTCTTAGATAATCTTTGTTCTTTTTCCTTACAGAAATTTGAGAATTAGCTTATATGCTCTGACTTACATTTTCAATGATTTCCTGTGGCTTCTATGTGATGTAAAAAAATTTTTTTTAATTTTGGAAGGTTTGCTAGGTGCCAAGAACTATTCTAAAACTCTGTAGGAATTATTTAATTTTTACAGCCAAAAAATGAAAGGTAGATAATATTGTTGGTCTCATTTTACAAAAGAGAAACTTGAGGGTAAGTGATTTGCCCAGGGATACAGAGATGAGAAGTGATGAGTGGATACTAGAAAACAAGAAGGAAAAATATAGTATTAGGGAGGAAGCAATTGTGATCTTCCAAGCAAGAGATGATGGTGGCTGAAACTAGAGTAGTCAAAATAAAATTAGTGTGTGATCAGACTAAGGGAAGAATAGAAATTAAGGATGATAACTTCACTGTTTTGTGCCTTTGCAATGTAATGAATGTCAGTACCCATTATGGAAATGGGGGAGCCTGGGAAAGGAATGGTTTGTGGTTAAAAAGAGAAGATATGAAAATCAAGAATTCTGTTCTGAACCTATTGAGATCGCAATGCCTGTTATACATCAAATTCAGTGTCATTAGATAGACAACTGGATTTACAAGGTGGCTTGAACACAGAAGCAAGCCCTTCACATCACTGAACACATAAAAACCTCTCTCAGTGTTGGGGAGTAGATGTGGCTCAAGTGATTGGGCTCTCGTCTACCGTATAGGAGATCCAGGGTTCGATTCCTTGGGGCCTCCTGGTGAAGGCGAGCTGACCCATGAAGAATGCTGGCCCATGCAGGAGTGCTGGCCCATGCAGACAGCTGGCACAGCAAGATGACACAACAACTAAAAAAAGAGACACAGAGGAGAGACAACAAGAGACACAGCAGAGCTGGGAGCTAGGTGGCACAAGATATTGAGCATCTCTCTCCACTCCAGAAGGTCCCAGGATTGGTTCCCGGTGCAGCCTAAAGAGAAGACAAGCAGACACAGAAGAATACACAGAGAGCAGACAGCAAGTGCAAAAACAACGAGAGTGGAGGGAGGTGTGAATAAATAAATGTTTAAAACAAAAAAAAAACCTTTCTCAGTGTTAGTAAGGTGAACATAGTAGGTCTTAGCTTCCTAGTTAGTTGAATATCTTCTTTTGCTTTGTTTACATTGAGGAATTTTTGTCCATTTTATGATATTCAATAGAGGTTAACACACCAGAGAAAATCACAGCCTGTTATATTATGTTGAACACAGTTTCTCTGATAGTCAGACCCATCTAAATAAATTGAGTTGCATGCAAAACTTTTAATTTCCCATTTTTCATGTCTCCTCTGCTTCCATTACTATAAAAAGTTCTTAAAATTTTTACCATATAATATTTCATTAATGTATTTGAATCCCTTTGGGGTTATAATAATATATCCCTTGTTTACTCTCCGTATTTTACCATTGGGGCATATTGAATTCAAATCACTTTTGATTAAGAAAAAAAAATGATGGGAGGACATAAAGGAAAGTATTATCTTTCTAATACTAAAAAAATAAATAAATAAAGCTTACTCAGGCAAATGAGGTTCAATGGAAAGATTTTCCATAAATTTGTAGAGCTTAAAGTTAACTGGGTTCTTTGAATCCTCAGACATTTCACTGTTTCTATTGTTAAGGCCCTGATTGTTCTGTTTATAGTCCATGTTTCAGAAAAAACACTTTGCAAGACTGTGTATTTAGCTGTTGTTGTATAGCCCCAATTCTGTGAAATCAGTTGCTGAGGTTAATATTTAGTAAAGTCTTCTATACAGGCGTAAGCACTGGATTGTTCTTTCTGCTTAGAGCACTTGCATTTTATTCTATGCTTTGAGGCAAGAATTTCAAGTTTGTGCTTGTCACTCTCTCACTTTTAATGTCCCCATGAGCAACCTCCATTGGTATAATAGGAAGGATAATGATCAAGTTTCCTAACAAATTCCAAAATAGCAGTGGCGGAATAAGTTAGAATTTTAATGTTCTCTCACGGTATAGCCCAAGTATATGAAGCTCAGGACTGCTTCGAATATTTCCCAGTGTGGTTCTGACATCCAAAATTCATGGATTCCACATTGTAGCCTAAATCTGCTGTTTTGGTTCCCTTCACCAAGTCCATTTCCTAGGCAGTGGTAAGGGAAGAAACAGAAGTGGAGAGCATGTCCCTTAACGACATGTCCCAGGAATTTCATTTATTACTTTGCTCACATCCCATTGACTGGAACTCAGGCACATGGCCATTCGTACCTGGCTGCAGTTAAGGGGGCATATGTAGTCTTTAGTTGGTAGCTATGTACCCAGCAAAATCTTTGGATTCTCTTTTTAAAGAAACAAGGGCAAAATGGATAAAGGGGAACAAAAAGAAGTCTCTATCAAAATTAGCATTAATTATATTCTCTAGATAGGCCTATTGCCTTATCAACCCATTTCCCCAGGGCTTCATTTTAGAAGGGCATGTGGACAATTACTTGAATAAGTAGTTCCCCAATATATCCTGTATATGACCCAGAATGCATACACAAATACTGCCAGATTTCAGTTCATTTCTTCTTAACAATTAACTACAAATATTCTCACATTTCACCTGGAGTCTTTTCTTTCCATCCCTCTTTCTTTACAATTTCTTTACAAAATAGATTCCTTTGATTGTAAGCAATGACAACTAAATCTAGTTTATTGAAGAAGAGAAAAAAAGGACATTATTAAAAGTTTAATGATGGGGAGTGGATGTAGCTCAAGTGATTGAGTGCCTGCTTCCCACATATGAGGTCTTGGGGTCGATCCCTGGTACCTCCTAAAAACAAACAAACAAACAAACAAAAAACCATGGGGAGTGGATGTAACTCAGTATTCGAGTGCCTGCTTCCCATGGACGAGGTCCTGGTTTCAATCCCCAGTACCTCCTAGGGAAAAAAAGAAATGTATTGAGTGGCTCATAGTATCAAAGGACAAGCTAAAATGGGCTGTGGCAGGATGAATCTGGGCATTTCAGAAGAATGAACTCATGGAACTTATCCATCAGTGGGTATCAGCAAATGACTCAACTCCAACATCTTTTCATCCCTGAGCTTTGCCTCAAGATTCAAATATCCAGGTGAAAGAATCTCATTGACCTAACTTTGACCACAGATTCATCTCTCTTTTGCTGGGATAGAAGGCAGAAGAGAAAAGGAAGAGCAATTGGAATGGAGTACAGGGACTTCCCTGAAGGATGAGGATGATAAGAAGCAAACACAAGAGATGTCTTCTCTCTTCTTTTGGTAATGCCAGTCAGTCTTACTTTTCTATTCATTTGAATATGTTGATTGACTTGTATGTAGAAGTAACTAATAAATTGTTCAAATGACCATTTTTATCCCCTAGTCTCTTGGTTACACATTTTATTCTCTCTCAGCTTCAAATTTATTCTCTGTAAAATTAGAATGTTATTTCCTTGTAAGTTCTTTTGTGAATTTACATTAGATAATTCTTATGTCATCAGTATAGTTTGACATAAAAATATAAGTTCCCATGCCTATTCAATTAATCAGCAGTAGAGAATTACTTAAAATTTTTTCTAATTCTTGCATTTTTGTTTCATTTTTTAAATTGTTGGCCTGTGTACAAAATTGTAAACTCATTAAGACCTCATTTATTAAGTTAAGTTTTATCTTCTAAAAAGCCTCATTCAGGGATAATCAGGGATAATTGTTTAGCATTCCATAAGTGTTCTTTCATTAATTGATAGCTGCATCTAATTTTTTCAACTGGCACAGTTTTACTAATTCCTCAGATTAAAGGATAAGAAAGAAGACGTTAACTTCATTAAATAAATATCCACAAAAGTACAGCCTTCATAAACTGTAGAGTGAGGGATTTTGTTTATATCAGCTTCAGTTGATCATTCATTCAAAGCTATGTTGAGTTGGACAGCGAAAAGGATTTTGTATCTTGATTGAGTGAGATACAGTGGGAAAGGTGTCCTTCATTAATTAGTAATTCCTGTCATGGCGGCAAGTGACGGTTTGTCAACCTGTATGATTACTAAACCAAAGGCTGGGTTCCTCAAATGGTAGCATGCGATACGAACGCCCGGGGAGCATAATGAAATGCAGCCTCTCTTTCAGAAGGTCTGGGATGGGACCCAAATGTATGCATTTTATTTTATCTTGAGAATATTTTCTTTACACAGATATTTATATTTTGAGAAGAATTTTGTTTGCCTTCTCCAGGTTATTCTGGAGGACTTGCTATGCCTGAATTTGAGCATTGAGTAAATTTTTTATTTGGATATTGAAGGTGCAAAGAATGGACACAGTGACTCAAACACAGAAATTTTGGTCAGTGTGAATATATGGGATTCATCACCCACATATTCCATATCCAGGAAAATCCCCTTTCAGGGGAATTCAGGTTTATCCAAGAGGGCAGTCTCAGGAATAGTGCTGGAACAGAAGCAGCTTTCATTTTTTAAACTCACGGTCCAGAAACCAAGTTCTGAAGATAGTTGGAACCTCCCTTTTTTGATTACCAGATTCTTTGCAAGCTCCCAGAGCCGATTCTTTGCTTGCTCCCACATCCACCTCCCAGTAATGGTGGCCAGAGGTAAACTGAGAGGAGCACAGGACATACAATGCATGGTTGAATCTCTCAGCATGTTTTCCTCATTTCTGTTTGATGACTATACAGGAAAAAAAGAAATGTATTGAGTGGCTCATAGTATCAAAGGACAAGCTAAAATGGGCTGTGGCAGGATGAATCTGGGCATTTCAGAAGATTGAACTCATGGAACTTATCCTGTATAGTCATCTGTTTGATGACTACACAGGAAAAAAAGATGTCAAAAGATGTCAACATCCATTGTCATATCCATATGGAACTTCAGCATCCTTGGGTTCATCCAAAGAACTCCTTTCTTTTGGGGCTCCATATCCTTGACTTTGGAAAGCTTTCCTCCTTGGAAACAGGTTCCAACTGGACTTGTTCTCACCCTCCTGGGGATCTCAGAGCAGTCTGGGCACAA